>JAOYRR010000575.1:0-91469 GCA_038994665.1 Podotricha telesiphe
CGTATAAATTATTATTACGTATTCGAACCTGCGCCTCTTGGAAACCGTCCAAGACTTCTTCTTCTTGGACGCTTTCCAACAGCCACGGGCAATCCAGCTGTGTTCAAATTTGATACGTTTTGCTAAAAATGTTTTTCAGTTACCATGTACTTTTAGAAGGTCCCGAAAGTTTCCGAAAATTCCTAATTATATCAGTGTTGCTTTATTATTTAAAAAAATTGATCTTTGCGGCTTAAGAATCTGATCGCTTATTAAAATTATTGGACCCAACGTATCTAAATATAATAACGTAGAGTCATATTACAGTAAACTAGATAGCTTTCATATATGACTTTATATATATATTAGGCAACATCAAACTCAGATTCATAAGTTCTAATGTAAAAGAACTACGAAGTATAACGCTTTACAGACAGTGCTTATAAAATATCAGCAGCTTTCTCTTATTCATCTAGCTACTTTTAATACTCAGCCAGCAATTATTCGATCTCTGCAGTAGTGACACTCGCGTTGTAGACTGGATATACTCGTACAGTATCTGATTTCACACATAATTATACAGACTAGAATTTATTGCAGCCCAGATCAAGTTATTAAATATCAAGGTCAAGTCATGCATGGCATTAAACGTCAAGGTCAAGTCATCAAGCACTACTGGAAGAGGACCAGTATCTATCAAATTCTTTAATTTAAATTATTTTGAGACAGTCACCACACCTGTCATAAAATTCACAGTTCACGAATCAATATATTTTACTGCTTTATTGAACTTATCACCCCATCATATTTGACTGCCATAAATATCGTAAACCTACAGTATTTTAGGTTTATTAGAGTGTATTAAGAAATAAATAGGCCAGAAAAAGATCTCTGTACAACTCTATTCAACATGTATGTATATGTGATGCTTCATAGCTTGTTAAGAACTCTTGTATAAAATTGATATAAAATTTTATTTTCATATTATATATCGGACATTTCAGCTATTTTGTTGTTTTTTATTTGAATTTTATTGTATTTCTCTAGAAGTCTGATTTATTTAATATAGTTCTTTATTTAATATGGGTAGGGTACTAGTTTGGTACTAGCAACTATTATTTGTATGAAGCCATCGTAGTGTATTGGAATATTGTCTGTAAGCGTAATGGTTATAGACCCACTCAGAGAGCTATATATAGTTATTAATTAGTTTTTTGTATTAGGTAATTTGATACAAATATAATTATTTATGAAACTGTACGTTTCCCTTAAATAATATATAAATAGTAGTCCCATTTAGCACGACGAAAACTCGCGTTACTGTACACACAATCTCTTGAAAATTGGACGAAAAGTGGAGAATGTAGTGAAGAGGTAAATAGAAATCAACTTAGTGTCAAGACACTTAGTTGATTTCTATTTACCTTAACATTACGAATAGAAAAGTATAAGTTTAGCAATTAACAAATGAACACCTTGAAGTTTAAAAGCTGTTGATTAATTGGTTAAATGTTAGTCATATAATTGTGGGTTCAAATACGATTACATAATTTTCACACCTTAGCTTATATGTAATGAAATTGGTAATTAAGATTTTTTCACACATCTCGTACGAAATTGAGATTGACATACTAAAGATATAGAATAAACATATGACATACTATATAATAGACATATCTACGAAGTTTTAAATATTACTTAAATATAGTTATTTTTTAAAATGTCCCAATTAAAAGACGCCTTTCTTATCAAATTGCCTTTATATTATAAAAACTAATACAAATCATACTTGTTATTACAGAGATGATAATAACAAAAATAACTTGTAACCAACGTATTTAGACTTACCCGGACGAAGAATTTAGACTTACCCGGAAGTAGAATTTATGGCTTAGTCAGAAGGCTTGGATTATTACGTATATACGTTTTTTTAAAATGCTTGTTATATGCTAAGTGTGTGAATAACACTTTTAAAATATTGGAGTATTATAAAAATAAATGAAATTAAAATAATTTGCAACACTGCAGGTGTATAAATTAAAGAAAAATTACTTAAAAAAATTGTTCGCAGCCAAAAGCTACATAATTAATTGCACCTATAAATTATATATTTATAATATAGTGAAAGACCATTGTAGCGCAGTGGAACAGCGTCAGACTGTAAACGCGATTGATTATTGGTTGCATTCCTAACCGGAGGAATCATTATATTCAAATTATTTTCATTTTCTCCACTCTGTTACTAAATACAAATAGCGACGTTGAGCTTCGCCACTGAACATGCAATGTCTCGATTAGAGGCGGAAATTAGAAAACGTAGTATCTTGACACTAGGTTCTCTCTGGCAACCCTGATTTGCGGGAAAAAGTGTAAAGCTAAACTAAAAAGTCAAAACTACTCAAATGATTTAAAACTACAATAAACGTCATATATCAACGTATATATCGTATACACACACACATATATATATATATTTTTTTAATAGGATAGATATATATATATTTTTAATAGGATCTAAAACATGATTAAGAGACGGTAGCTTTTACCGTAGCCATATAACAATAATGACGAACTTCAAGGGACTTACGTTCTCTTTTATTACTAAATTCTAAAACTAAATGAGAAGTATTGGTCCTTTAAACATATAATAGATACAAGTAATTGGATGTAGTTGGATTTAAAAATGTTAAGTAAAGTTGTAAATATGAAAAAATTAAGTAATTCTTATTGGTTCCAATTTACAGTATTATAATTTGGGCAAAGTCAAACAATAGAGCTTGGATTTCTTGTTGTAACATAATTTCAAGAGAGACTTCTAAATGTACACATAATTTTTCACTCGAAGCTTTTATTTTTTGAAAATCTTTTTCTTACGTAACTTAACGAGGAATTTGTATAAAATTGATAGACTTTCCAATCATAGTATAGAAATTTCATAGAAATAATTAAATAATTTCAATATTAGAATACTATATATCGAAATTATATTAATGTTAAAACATTACATTCAAATGTCCTTAAATAATTTTACAATTTATAAATGTCCTGAATAATTTACTAATAAATGAGTTTTTTTAACAAAAGCTTATCTTTTTCTTCTTATGCTTAGAGTATTGAAAGACTTTAGTCTTTAAAATAGTTAGAAATAAGAAAGCTTAACTTTCGTTTATTTATTTTCACTGTATAAAACGTATGTAAAATAAAATTTAAAATTTAATTACTATGTGAAAAATTTCAAAGAAATATAATAAATATTTGTAAAATGTCTAAAATAATAAGATATTTAAGTTTTCCCGCACAGTGGGGCAGTCAGAGAGAACCTATAGTCCAGACTCGGTTTTCCACTTTCCACCCGAAATCGAAGCTTTGGCTGTTGAATGGCGGAACTTAACGCCACACTTTGTTATAAATTTATAACAATAATTTAAATAGTATTAAGATAAAATCATAGCCATATATAAAACAGGTATTTTAAAAAAAAATACATATTTAGAAAAGTATAATAGTTTGAATGCAGCGGGATTTGAACCGGCGCCTCTTGAAAACCCCGCTGCGTTCAAATTTTTATACGTTTTCTAAATATGTATTTTTCAATTTTCTAAGTGTGCGATTAACACTTTAAAAAATGTTAAAAGAAAAGGTATTTTTTTATACTAATGTAGTAATTTTGAGTTTCATAAGCGATATAAAATACTTCCTATAAACTTATTATCCCTAGAGAATTTCTTAATGTAACGAAATTAACAAAACAGTAAATCTTATATATTATATGAACTAAATACTTGCCAAGTATCATTATAATCAGTATATGCGTAATGAATTAGGAAATCATAATCAAAATCTTAGTCGTACCATAAATTAATACTATAAAAAGAATGGTCAATTCTCTCTTTCACTTGAATTTAATTTTATTTTGTATTGATTTTGTACGTACCGTACTGTACTTTACTTATTATTGTACTGTACTTTTATTTTATGTATTTTGAACGAGTATTAGATCGACATATTTAGAAAACGTATAAAAATGGCTTAGTGGTAAGAGCGCTTGAACGGTTTTCAAGAGGCGCGGGTTCAAATCCCGCTGCGTTTTTATTTTTATACGTTTTCTAAATATGTCTTCCAATTTCCTAAGTGTGCGAATAACACTTAAAAAAATGTTAAAAAAAAAAATAAGTATTAGATACCACCGAGGCGCAATACGTGGGGAATGGTTATATTTTAATTAATTGTCAATTGCCCGTTTTGATAACACTGAACGGGGCATTGCTAGTAAACACACAATGTCTCGAATCCGGGTCGAATGCGTGTCTTGAAACTTCTGGGTTCTTTTTCGTCTATCCTTCTACGCAAAATGCGTGTATCTATATATTTAATACACTGCAAATTCACTGACTAAACAGATATAAACCTGTGATCCGCTCTATAACGAGAATTATAACCGACTCTCTGACACCAGAAAGCCTTTTAAGCCATGCGAAAAAAATAATAGTCAATATATACCTGTCGTAAATAAAAAAGTTCACAAATGCTCTCATATATCTTGAGAATATATTATAAAAGAAATTCTAACAAACATTAGTAACCCAGTACTTTGCCCATCGTCGAATGAATTATGGCGTGAATAAATGACAAATGACGTCAACGTGACATTAATAATATATGTGTGTATTTGAATTCTTACGGATAAATCTATATAGATCTGTTAATTTATTAATATAAAATAATTTGCATATGTAATATAATTCATACTATATTAATATTGTAAATGAGTAACTCTGTTTGTCTGTCTGTGTTGTCATCACGGCCAATCCACAGAGCCGATTGTGATAAAATGTTATATAGAGATACTTAAGGTTTTAGGATGCACATAGGCTTCTTCTTTCTTCGATGTTTTTAGTTTTTCCAGTTTTTATCTTATGAAATATTTCCAGTTTTTATATTACGTAAGATAACGTAGATAATGTTATCTTACGTAGAACGCATAGCGGCTTAGCGGTCAGAGCGCTTAATCGGTTTTCAAGAGGCGCGGGTTCAAATAACGCTACGTTAAACGTGCGAATAACACATTAAAAAATTAAAAAAAATTATTAAAATGTGTTTCTAATATTATTATATCAATATTTTCAGTGTATAGGATACACGGACTACTAGTAATTCTTTTTGATGTTTTAATAGACCACTACAAACCCAGTTCATAACATTACCCAAGCTAGCAAAAACAGAAATGATTGTTTATATTTGATAAATTTTTTCTTTGTTTCTCTTTTCTCCAGTGCTTTTGCTTCTTAAATTTCTTCAGCTCTTATTGAAGATGTTGTATTTGATTTTCCATAGTTTTAACAGTACTTTGGAAGCTTTCTCGTGCAAGTTTTTCGCTGCAGTACAAGTTGTATACTCACGGGTCGTCTTTGTCTTTAATTAAATTGTAGCCATTATGAGTTTTAGTGAATAGCTTCGCCTTAACAATTATTAATGTCGTCGTACGCGCCTTACCCAATGATAACCAGGTCATCGCGGCCGGCCACGTCAGGACTTTTAGTCACGCGAAGCGACGGCTGCGCTCACCGAAATTGATAATCTTCGTTCTGCCACTTAACACGCAATTTGGAAAAAATACCAAAATCACCTCAGATGGAGACTAGGCACAATGGCTAGTATTATAAATATATATTTAATTTATTACAGTTTTTTACATAAGGCGTAAAATATTTAAATATTCATTTAGCGACAAGCAAATTAGCGAGTGTGTGTTAATTGATAACACAGAATTCGATTGATGCAATAATATTATTTCATATTTGTATAATAATCAAATAGTATTTTTATGTAATGGATAAGCATTTAAAGTATTAAATCAAGAAAAGTCACGGGCTGTATGACTGTAGCGCCGAAAAAGGAAAAAACAATTGTTATGTCGTAGAGTTATAGAAGCGTTAATGCATATCTTGTGTCAAGTCACCTTTATTTTTTAACTTCTCGACAATTGATCGTACAAAAATATAAGATTATTAAACTAAAAAATAACTTTTAACTCAACGAATATTTAAATCTAATTCAGATGGAAAACGGAGGACGGAGACACTATTTTCTCTGCCCACATAAAACAACGCGAAGCTAAAAACAAAAAAATAAATCTTTTATTTGTAAAATTACGTATTCTAATATAGACTTGTCGATTTTACTGAACAAAACCAATTTAATATGCTTTGTCCAATAACAGGCCAGTAGGCTAAGTGGCCGTCGCTAACAGATGAACCCCTGCAGTATTCCACCCACAAGCTTATCTGAAAGCTTATATAACCATTACATTAATCTATAAAAAGAATTTTAAAAATACCCACTTTATGTAAAAAAACTTGGTTTAAAATTTATAAACAAACTTTTCTTTCGCGTTTAAAGTTAATTGTTTTCAATTTCAAGACTTCTTTAGGATAGTATACCAGATATAAAGAATCATGATCCTCCGTTCTCCGTTTTCCGATCGAGTTCCAAATATTGCGTGTTGGTGGCGGAACTCAACGCCGTGCTTTGTTTTACCAGAGTAGAAAAATGAAAATTATTTAAATGTAATTCTTCAAGTGAGAATCAAACCCACAATCATCGCGTATACATTCTGACTCAGTCCCACTGCACCAAGACGCCTGGCAAAACGAAATAATATTTTTCATAACATTTTTTAAATTATCATCACAACTTATGGATAAACTTTTCCAGCCTTTGATGTTAATAGAACGATAAGTATCGTTATATATATATAGGAAAGCTATAAAAAGTTAGAGTAATATATACTAATTTACATCTAAACGTCTTAAAAAGCTTATTATTCTTTGATTTACGTTTGATATTGTAGAAGTTTTGTTGGAAAATTTATAAATGTTTCATTTGTTTATAATAAAGTAGATTTCCGCCTTTGCAAAAGTTAATCTTCTCGTAGTATTTAGTATTATTCTGTTCATAATAAATAATCTTTTAAATGTACTTGATACTGATTCTCAAAATCGATTTAGCGGGGTCAAGTGAAGGTTAAATATGTATCGTATACGTTATTAGTATTACCCTATAGAAATTATTTATCCAAAAATATTTTTGTTTCTAAATTTCTAAAGAAATTTGCCTAGAATTTTTTTAATATCTTTTACCTTAATGTGTTTACCGAACTTCAACGAAGCGGTAAAGGGAGGACCAAGAAACCTGTAACTATAAAAAACGATATAATTACTTGTATTATGCAAATTATTCCAAAATTGACAATAAACAAAACCACAAAACCTACTAGGTACAACAATCTAGTGTCAAGATACTCCGCACTCCGTTTTCTACCCGAATTCGACATTGAGTGTTGAGGAGTGCAACTTTACGTCACACTTTGTCCTATTCATCAATTATTCAATTGACCGCCACGTGGGAATCGAATCCATAATCAATGGCGATTTAAGCCTGACGCTGTCTCACTGTGCCAAAATAAACTCATACACAATTGACCTATATACCTAACTGACACAATGAAAAAATTTTGGTTTAAGGTTTTATGAGACTTACTTATGAAAATTGCGTTGGCCTTAAATAATAAAATTTTATGATATATTTTATTGTATCGATTTTTTTAGGGAAAATGAAAATTCTGTATTTCGGTAACTGTTGTAATAAGCGTTTATATAACCGAAATACATAGAACAAACTATATGGCAATTTAAGAAACACGAATCGAGTCGACGACAACTGAATGATGTAGTAAAACCTTAAACACAGGTAAATACTTTAAGTCCATCACAGTTATAAAAGCTTCAAGTACTGTTTTTTTTATTGAACGTCAAAAGTTGGGTAAGCTCTAAAAGTCTATTTCAGTAAAAATGTCACTTAGTGTTTAACCTTTAAACAATATTTAGAGCTATCTAAGGCTATCTAAATATTTACTGCCTACAAGAACGTTTTACTTTGAACTTCGTTATGTATATTGAGATAATATATAACATTTAAACCTTTTTAAAGTGCTATTCAGATGCATGGGACATGAAAAACATTTTAGAAAACGTATAAAAAATTGAATTTGAGTCTGTGAATTTTCAATTTATATTTAAAACTCGAATGCGTTGAACGCATGGCTTAACGGTCAGAGCACTTGGATAGTTTACAAGCAGCGCGGGTTTGAATTCCGCTGGGTTCCAATTTATTCCTAAGTTTGTTGATTTTTTCTATAGAAGCCATGTGGCTTAGCGAACTACATTTATATAAACTATATTTGTAACATATTATGAATATTACTATGGATTCATTTTATTTAGAGACCACAAACGGGATCGTTGTGGGTTTGATACCCACTGAGGGAATGATTATTTTAAATTATGTTAATTTGCCCGATCGGTAAGATAAAACGGAGTTGTATTCCGCCACCCAAAATTCAATGTCTCGATTTCGGATGGAAAGTGGGAACCGTGAGGAGCGAGAAGCTGAACAAATATATTATTGTGCTTAAATCATAATACATTACCTTATTGGTAAAATTACTATTTATAATATAAACTTTTATTTACATTGAATTATACTTTAAAAAATAACTAGAAAAATAAAATTAACTTGATTTATTATATTTTAAAACGACATAAAACTCTCAACATACAATGTCTTGAATTCAGGTGGAAACTGAGCGTTTCGACACTAGAATCTTTCTGACCACCCTGCTATGCGGGAAAAAGCGTGAAGCTGTATATATTTAAAGGCTTCATCGTTATGAAAAAGTTAGAAAAATTTGAAAGTTGTAGATTGTAATCCCGAGACATGTTCATATATATTAAATATGTTTGATTCTCAGGTCTGACAAGACTAAATAGCTTATTCTACTCAATATGCAATATCTTTTGAAATTAACAAAGAACTCTTTCAACTTTTCTCTAAACTTTTTGCAATACTTTGAAAAATGCATGAAGGTAAGGAATGAAATTAAATTTATTTTCACAGAAGTAAATTAAAAATATCGACTAAATCTTATACGAAATATTTTTGTTATTACACACGTTTGGTTTATCAGAATATAAAGTAGAAATATTTAATGGTACTAAACTATTAGTAAAGTTGTCCAATCCACTTACCCTTGAGTAAGCTTAAATTAGCTTTCACTTAATAATTTTACTTAATAATATAACAACGTTTTAATACAGCCTCGTCTTATAAGTTCACACATCTGCTCCGCTAAGTAAATAAAGGAAATCTTATTAGAAAACCTTTTGTTTCTGAAAATCATATTAGAAAAAAGTTTGCCTTAATATTCGGTATATTTGCAAAAATAAAGACAGTATCTTAGTTACCTAATTTGGTAAAGCGAATGCCGAAAATAAATCAATTAAATTCCCGAACTGGAAACTAATAACAATGGGGGAAAAAAAGTAAGAATAAAGGTCTAAAGTTTTTCTTTGCAAAAAATATGTTGACTTTATTTAAAGTGCAATAAAGAATATATATGTATTGTGTCCGACTTATATTGATATATATACTCGTATATATGTCCCTGGAGTTCGGCCCCCCGGACGCCCAAGGAGGCAATGGCTGGGTGTCAGGAAGCGGGATATGAGGACCAATGGCTTGACTACTGACGGTGTTAAAGATTGTGCAAACTGGAGCAGCTTAAATTGGAAGGCAGACCCTGGATAATGATAAAAAAATTGCTAAGAACAAGAAGACTGTCTAAAGGGACTCCCTTGTGTAAAAACAATTTTTTTTTTATTTATTTTTTCCCAACATTCGATGTTATCGCTGTTAGATGTTATCTTTTCTGAACCATATTCAAATTATTAGATCGCAAGCACTTATTTATTACATAAACGAAAAAAACATTCTTCCATAGATATAATAAGCGATAATGCGTCTATCAGGATACTTGTATTCGTAGCACGTATCTTATAAACTCAGTCTATTTAATACTTGACGCTTTGACATATCATTATTAACATCCGTCGTAAATTCTTTTATCCGTTTCTACGATTTCAAATTCAGTGTTTTATTTTTTTATTTTTAATTAATTTTCATGACAGCCTCAGATGACAGAATGAATTTAGTGTTAAGTGTTGGTGAAAAGTGTATTTATTACTCTCCAGAAAAAGACTTGTATATGAATTAAATTTCATTGGAGTATTCATTTATAAATAAAAACTAATTCTTATATCTGCGCTGTAAAAGAATTAGAATAATAGTTTATTTATAAATATAAGGCCTCCCCCGTCATTTTTAAGCCTTAAATTCTTAAAATGTTGCAGTCGCGAAATGTCAGAACGCAATAAATGTTTTTTTCTAACAGTTTTTAAAGTGTTAATCGCACACTTAGGAAATTGAAAAAGATATATTTAAGAACTTAAACGGGTTTCAAGAGGCGCGGGTTCAAATCCCGCTGCGTTCAAATTTTTATACGTTTTCTAAATATGCAATAAATGTTATTATGACTTACTAATACACTGTACCTAGCAATTGCGCCCTTGACCAAAAATTAGAATAAATAACAGCCTCTGAATTTGAACTTCTATCCCGCATATGCAGCATGCTGCTTGAGCTCTAGATATTAACCACTAAACCATAACGGTCTCCATATAAGTTAACTTAACTTTTAAAAAAACTGAAATTTTAGATTCACAAGTACTCAAATATAATTTTCTCTTTCACTACTTGCTTCTTTCATTCAAGAAATACACAAATAGTGAAAATAACTACTGTTGTCGTACAAAAGTTTGTATTCAACTCTGTATCAGCCGTGTTGGTTGTGTCAAAAATTTTAAAAGGTACTTTAGAATTGAATGTAACTGTATTGTCGCTAAAATTCCACAATACAATATTATATAACAAAGCCAAGAGTGGATGCGAACACAAGACACTTAAATATAGATACATTTTTCAAGTATCATAAATCAGGTCACCTTATTTTTCATTTGCTTCAGCTACCTTGTCCCTAAGGCTTAATTTACTTGATGAAATCATATTATTTGGTCGAAATAACTAGTTTTTTAGTAAAACGTTCCTCTAATTATTTGTGTTTTGATCGAGCTTTTGATTTATTAATAGAAAGACATATAATTTTGAAATGAAACTATTTTAACCAGATTAATCGCGTATAATATTGGTATTCGAAAATACATTTTAGAACCCGACGTTTCGAACACTTTACAGTAGTCCGTGGTCACACTCGCGGGTAGACTGAGGTGGCATTTATCTGTCATTTGATACAATTATTATATCAAACTACCGCCAACGATTTCTTAGTTACAATACATATAATTTATATTTTTTTATTTACACATCTCCTATATATGTATATACAAACGATATAGAATGGAGTATATTTACACTAACGTCTATATACATATATATACTATATGTATATACATATGTATACAGAGATTGTGCCAGAGATGGTATTAGCAAATAATATTATTCTATTTCATTGACACGTGAATTCCACATAGAAAATTGAAAATAATTTTAATAAATCAACCCAAGAAAGTATCGAACACATAACCGCTGCGTTTAAAAACAGACATTGTTCCCCTTAGTTACGATGGCCGCAAAGAAAATACCGATTATATAGCGGAAAAGTTAGTTATTACCAAATTGATTAGATACCAAGTCGTAGTACGGTTATAAACAATGATATGTTATTATAGTTTTCATTTATAATGTAATTACTTAAATAATATTCTTGTATATATATACTTTATTTTATTATATATATGTATTTGCCTACCAACCTACACTATCAAAACCCATATGGAATGGTTGTCTGATAGAGAATGCCTTTTAGCATTATGACCTATATGTCTATTGCACATTTTTTGTTGAATTAAATTAAATTGTGTGCAATAATGAAAGTATCAATAAATAAGGCGTATCGTTTTATTGTAACAAGCAATCCAAAGCTGGCACTAAGTCTAATATTATTCAAAACCCATCCTAGCAAGCTTAGACAAGACTGTCATGGCAGTCAAAAATCGGTCACATCAATTTTAAATTTAGTTATTTTCAATACCCCGGTCTAAAAAGACAAAGCATCCATGCATGCATGCATATGCATGGAACTAGTGACGACGTGAGTAAAGCTAAAATAAAGAGTGATGCCAATTTTACGAATCTATTGCGAATATATGTGCATAGTCTACTAACACTAGACTTTATAAATTATTATTTAGATGTCATTTATTTAAATTGTATTTACAGCCTGATTACTCGGATCATATAGCAACATTTTTTTATTTCCCTAGTTTAGTAAGGCAAAGTGCGGCATTGAGTTCCGCCAAAAAATACACAGTGTCTCTCAAAAAGGACGAAAAGCATTTCAAAAAAATCTTATACTAATTTTAATATAATAACACCATCTAGCTATATATATGACGTTTACTCACAACGTAAGCTAACTGAACCTACCTACCAATAATAAACTCGCCTATTACCGCCAAACAAAGCGCATTCATAGACGAACCCGGTTTCCGAACAATGTTAATAGCCGGACCATTGCAGTGGTTTGAAAGCCCAGCTTGCAAATACATAGCATGTGTGCGGCTGTCTTTTATTTAATGAGGCCTATTGTATATATGAAATAGGGTATAAGATTGAATTTCTTTGATATTATTTTTTAAAGACAATTCCGCAGTATTCAGTGACCCAAATTTTATTTTAACTAACATTAAATCAACTCATCCATCATCATCATCACAGTCTGGCTGTTAACGCGATCGGTAGTGGGTTCAATCCCTATTCAGGGCAATTATTATGTTTCAATTGTTTTTATATCTCCGCCTTGGTAAGTCTTGAGTACTAAAAAAATATATATTTTAATATATGGAACAGAAATGTTTTGGAAGCTCTATTTACATACAAATATTGCATGCATGTGACGGTTATTTCCGGTTTAATAAGGTACTGTGTACTGTTAAATAGGATTTAAGTTTAAATTTGCATTCAAAGGAGGCAATTATCTTTTAAATGTCCTTGATTAGACAACAAATAGAAAATTGTATCTAAATATATGGTAATACCCAATATAGCAGCATTGTACTCAACATTAAGTATGAAGTCTTTTTACTTACATTTAAGTTCCGCCATTCAATATGCAAAATCATATTCCGATGGAAAGTGGAGAACGGAGTGTCTTGACACCAGCTTATCTTTGAATAATTAACCTATAATGGAAAAAGTGTAACACTGCTTTAAAAGGTTAAATGGTATTAGCTTTTATATATTTCACTTATTTCGGGCCTTTTATACATATGTGTCAAAAGAAATTTATTGACATTTTTAACAGTTTCGAAATTTTTTGATTTATTTGAACCAGCAACAATCGTTGACAGATAGCCACATCTCGGCTGCGCTATGGCAACAAAAACGACGTTGGTTAAGTTAACTAAACTAAAATATTAATTTAATGAAGCAGTTAAATGCAAGATGACAGAGAGATAACCTTACAAAGTAATAGCTAATCGATCTGAAGCCTTAAACGCTACTAGTATTTATTATTTACAGTTACAGTTAGAACACGGGGAAACTTTGTGTGAATATAACATTAGTTGTACTTATTATATTGACAATTTATGGTTGCAATTTTAATATTTATGCTTTTGTTAGCTTTACCTGCTTCAATTCTGTGTAAGAAAATTTCTTACAATCAATAACCCACTTTTAATATCTGATTAACTTGATAATATGTACATGAGTCAGAATCCAATGACAATACAATGTTTTCATAGCATAAACGTACCTTTGCAAAAATTATGTGTTTCTTTTTTTAAATAATTTCCTATTAAACGGTAACCCACACGGTATTTAGCGTGTTTATTTGGGAGTCAATTGAAAAAGTGAATGATTTTAAACAAGTTTTTTTTTTGCTATAAAATAAAATTAAATTTTTTTTAATGTGAAATTTGAACGAAAGACGGTTTCAGTCGCAATATTAATACAAAAGAACAAATGTTTATCGATTTTTTCCACATAGCATGGTAAGCAGAACCCTGCTGTGAGAAAAAAAGGAAACCTAGTGCTAAAACACTCCACTTTCTGCCGTCAGAAACCAAGTTATTGCAGGTTGAATGGCGGAACTCAACGCAGCGCTTTGTCTTTCAAGAGCGAGGAAATGAATATAATTTAAACAGTCCCCCGAGCAGGGTTTTTACCTACTACCATTGCGTTTACAGTTGAAGAACCCACTGTACCACATCGATTTTTTAATATTGATATATAATTTCAATAAATCTGCAATCAACAGTGTTTTATTTTGATTATTATCGAATAAATAGTTACATTAAAATTGAAATTAACAAAATGTTTAAAATTGAAATTAAAAAAATATTAACAAAATGTTTAATTACCTAGAGGTATTTATTAGGAACGGATGCAAATCCATCTGAGAGTCATGCCAATTAGAGTACCCGATTTTAGCTAAAAACATTATTTAATATTGAGGCCATCGTGGCGCTGGAGACAACGTCTGACTGTAAGCGCGCTTAGTTGCGGGTTAAATTCACACTCGGGGGAATGATTTTATTGAAAATATTAGAATTTTTCCGCTTTGGTACCTAAGACAAAACGCGGCGTTGAGTTCCGCACTGGCGGAAACTGGAAAACAGGCTGCTTGAAAAAGTATGTTGCAAATTAAATAGCCCTGCGTTGCCTTTGCTTTGTGTATGTCGAAAACATCGTACTAGTACATAGTACACTAGAATGTTTGATATTTATTTCATTGATTTAATATATTTCAAATGTGCCATATTTCAAACCCTCTGCATTCATGTTTATGTTTTAAATGTAGATATAAACATAATATAGAATAAAGCTAAAGCACTTAAATTTCTATAAAACTTCTATACAAGAAATATTTGACTTTTCTTTTATTGCATTTTCACGACAAATTTATTACAATTGTTTATAGTATTAACTATAACATTAAGGTATAATTATTATCCATCCCTCCCCATTTCTTTCCTCCCATTTTTTACCTTCTATTTATTTCCAAAGTCAATAGTAACTCACACACCTCTTCTATTCTCAAAATCCAGTGCAATCCGGTTTCCGCCCTGGTATTACTACAGCGTTAGTTCTAATAATTGATGGCATTTGCAAAGGTCACAGTCAAAGGAGATGCAACACGTCTTAGTTTTGTTGGACTTCAGCAATGCCTTCGTCACTCTTGACTTTTATATTATGCCTGCTACTGCTGCTTTAAGGTCAGTTAACATATCTCCTAATGTCATTGACTGGTTTTATGAATGCCTGTCTAGGCACCGAAAATGTTTACGAATACATGATTCGTACTCTGATTGGTCTGGTTTTCCACAGGGTGGCGTCTAGTCTCGTCTGTTATTTCTGTATTAACAAAAAACTATTTCTAATCACATTTTTTCTAATCAACTATCACTTATCTACAGCTATTAAGGATATTAACAAAAGCTTAGAAAACATATTCTGTTGGAGTAAATCGTTCGGTCTTCAACTAAACTCAAAAAAAAATTCAATTAAAATCAAGCAAATTTTTGGTTATTTAGAATTGGATTGGAATTATAAGTTGCCAGTGCAAAGCTGACTTCTAGGATTGACACGTCTACTTTACTGGCAATCTTCCCTAATAATGACATTAAATGACATTGGTATTATTATATATAATAATATATCATGGGAGTCTCAGGTAAATGAGATGTGTAAAAATATCTTTGCATCGTTAGGATAATTTAAACGCCTATGTAGTAAACCCATTCCAATAAAAAAAAACGTTAGCAAATACTTTCCTCCTATTAATTCTTGATTATTTTGTCCTTTGTTATTTCGATTTGAGCAAGGAGCGATTAAATAAGCTTAAACATCTCCAAAACTAACTTATACTATTTTTTTAAACATTATATATAGTGTTATTCGCACACTAAGGAAATTGAAAAAGACATATTTAGAAAAAGTATAAAAATTTGAAATTTGAACGTTTTTCAAGAGGCGCGGGTTCAAATTCCGCTGCGTTCAAATTTTTATACGTTTTCTAAATATGTATTTTATTTAACTTATACTATTCATGTTTGCTTTGAGATAATAAGTGGCTTCCGATCCGCCTTCACAGGAATACTAATGTATTCAATCCAATTTGTCCACCTTACCCTAAAGAACGTTTTGAGTGTACTTGTTTTAAAAAATAATTCTCACTCCCTTTTATAGCAGCTCATTTACTGTAACTGCATGTCAGTTGTGGAACCCTCTGACTTTAGATATGAGAAATGTCAAAAATATTTTACCTTTAAGCGTAGCTTAGAAATCATTTCTTGACACTGATTTAAAGCATTTTATGCATTATACACACTTTACTTCTTCTATTAAGTTTGTATATATATATATATATATATATATATATATGTGTGTGTGTGTGTATGTGTGTGTGTTTATGTATATTTTTCACAACCTGATTTTTTCGGATTTAACAAAATTTTTGCGTTATTCTAAGTTAAGTTAGTCTAAGGTTGCCTGGAAGAGATCGCTATTTCTATTTCTGTCTTTGTTTAATTTATTTTTATATGTTCTTTTGTATGGGTGAACAATAAACAGTTAATATTATTAAATGGAAACTGAATTGGCTAATGTAACATTATTATATGTTATTTGTATGTACTTATTGTAAATGCTATTTTTTTCACAATTTCAATAAAATAAATAAATAAAACAATATAATATATAAGAGCCGTGAGAGGAATAAGGAAAGCTCGACCTATGAAATTGTGTCAATGATACTTAACGATACAGAACAACAAGTGAGCATAAACAAAAAGATTGATGACAGCGAAAGAAGTGAAAAAGATACTAAGCTATGCCATTTTACGTCACTTTCTTTTTAGATTAATGCGTACTAACAACATATTATATATTAAATAAGACTTTTTGTTGGATTTGACAAAAATAAAACATTTCGTACATTATAAGTTATACATTAGAATATATTATACAACTTATTATATATTATAATAAAAATCATAAACTAGTGCTGAAAATAGCTTCAGCTATCTCTTTTTTTTATTATCTATCATTTTTCCGCATAGCAGCAATTAGAGAGAATCCAGTGTCAAAACAAAGCAGACAGTGTCTTATTGCGCCACGTCAGTTTCTCAACGTCTCAATTTAAGAAATCTTGCAACGCTATTTTGACCTATATCAAAATTTGATCCGTCCGGATATGATGACATCAGAATATTTGCCTAGTATGAACCGGATATCCTAGCAACAAAGATAAGGAAAACGAGTGTCAGAAAAAAAGAATAACTAATAACTTTGAAATTCACTACTACTACTGAAATAAATTAAATTTTTGCTAAATTATCTATTTACATATATAGTATTATCCGTTTGATTATTGTAATGTGAAGCGCCTAGATTAATACGGAAGTGCCTTTAACTTATAATATACTTAAAAGAATTCGTAGTCTGTTTGGAAATAAACCTAACAGAATAAAGAAGATCTAACAGAATAGGGAATTTGTATTAAAAAACTTTCCAAATATATGTATACTAATACAAACAAATACAATTTGTTACACATCAAATTACAAAAATAAACTTACAATAAATAATTAAATAAGTGCAAGAAGGCAGCTTTATAGCTTTATGTTGAAGTTATATAAAGTGACGGTAGGCGGTGCATTTAATAGGACGCTTACATAGACGTATATCAGGTATATTAAGAGTTAAAAAAAAATTATAAATATATATATATATATATTGAACAAGTTTTATATCCTATTGGTATATGACATTGTAATCTAAACACTAAAAAAAATTAATTTAATTAATATTATTTATCTAAAACAATTTAAGTCCTTAAAACTTGAAAAATGAATATAATGTTAAACAAAATTCAATTTGAAATCCATTTTGCCCAATGGAACTAGTCAGAAGCAATGACTATTTCTCTTATAGAAAAGTGTAGGCCAAGCAATTGTTATCGGATGCAAGTACTCATTCAAATCGGATGGCAATAGATATGTAGGTATGATATATCTACATAGCTTTTCTTTTAACTTCACGTTTTTTCTCGCATTACCCTGCGGTAATCAGAGAGAACCTAGTTCATGGCACTCCGTTCTCTAATTTCCGTCTGAAATCGAGATATTGCATGATAAGTGGCGTAGCTTAGGTATCAGAGCGGAGAAATATTATAATATTCAATTATTCCCCTGCGTGGAATCGAACCCACGACCATCGCGCCGAACTTTAGATGGCCTTATTTTTTGTTTATTCTATAGACAAGGCAAACGAGCGTTCGGGTCACCTGATGGTAAGTGATCACCACCGCCCACGACCCCGTGTAACACCAGAGAAGCTACAAGGATGTTGCCGGCCTTTGCACTACTAATAATATACTACTACTATACCTAGGTTTTACAAAAACATTATATTCTACAAATACTAGAGACCCGTCCCGCGGCTTCGCTCGCGTGATCTATAGCTGTTTCGTATTTTTACCGGCCTTTTAGTAAAACAATGAAATTCCTAAAAAACTATAAAAAAGTGGAGGAAAAAGGAGCCAAGTTATATCACCATCGGCCAGAACGTCACAGACAAATAGAGTTCCTTTCGCATTTATAATAATGATATGAATAAATGTAATATATTTGACCTTTCATCTTCGATAAAGTTCTACAGCTAGCTGTATAAAACTTTAAATTGGATGTTTGGAAATAAGCATATCTAGATTCATTTATTCATAGACTGGAAACAAGGAACATTAGGTAGTTGTGCCAATGTGATAACATATGGGAACAAGATAATATGGAATTTAAAGACATTTTGATCTTTATTTGTAATTGTATATATATATATATATATATGTATAAAAAAGTAATATAAGAAATTATATAAATAATTTAATTAAAATATAGTCTCCGTTTATCCCACCTAGCAGGGCGTTCTCTCACTCCACTTTCCGCCCAAAAATGCGATTTCCCTAGCGAGAATACGAGATTTATCAAAACTGATGTATTAGTTCGGTCATCCAGTGCACGGTCACAGCTGACTTCAATTCACGCCCATTCCTGACATAGGAGTTGTATTCCTTCACCCTAATAGTGAGTGAGCCACAGTTCCAATCTAGCTTGTATACACCTGTACTCTACAAAGGAATATTACTTGTCACTGGTGTACTAGCTCACTTTTTTTTAGGCTTAAATATAATTTTTCTCAGTCTACCAATGCGACCAAGTGACCATGGGCTACTGTAAACTATTCGAAACATCAGGTTTTCTTAAATGTATTTTCGAATACCATAACGCCTATACAAGATTAATCCGGCTAATTTATTTTTATTTCAAAATGTGTAAAAATTTAGATAACCAAAGATCGAACCGCAATAGCTAACTTACGGCTTAGCAGCCAATATTAATAACCACTATACCAACAGAGACCTCTATAATATTATTATTGAAAATGATGGTATCGCTATGTTGCAATGATTGATGACACTGATTCATTAGTACGCACGGACGAAACCATTCGCATAAATAAATAAATTTATGTAGATATTTGTTGGAGCTAATTTCGTTTATTATTTATTTATTATTATGCGATATAATGATTTCTGTAATGTTTCATTTGAAACTTGTATCTAAAAGAAGTGGCAAAAACTCATTTTTGTCTGCTTTTATGATTATAAAAAAAACATATTTTTAGAAAACGTGTAAAAATTTCGACGCAGCGAACCCGCGGCTCTTGGAAACCGCTCAAAAGCGCTCTGACCGCTAAGCTATGCGTTCACATATTGAAACCCGATGCGTCCAAAGCGTCCAATGCGTTTTTAAACGTTTCCTAAAAAATATGTTTTTTTTTAAAATCATTCCTCCAAGTGGGAATCCAATTCTTCGATTTCCTAAGTGTGTTATTAACACTATAAAAAATGCTAAAAATCATTATGATATATAATATACAATTTTATTTACCTGCCCTGGGTAAGACAAAGCTCGACGTTAAGCTCCGCCACCGAACTTGAAATATTTTGAATTTCGAATTGAACGGAGAACGTAATATTTTGACATTAGAGTCCCTCTTAACCAACCAACATAGGTGAAAAACTTAAAGTTCGCTTAATTTTAAGCTATTTTGTATATTTAATAATATTTGTAGAAGATTTTCCACTTACAAAGTTTAATTTCAATTGTTTCACTTCTGATTTCATCGTCGTCCGTGTCGTGTTCTGAATAGTTACTTTCTACTTGTTATATCCGGGGTTTGCACCCTTATATGCTGAAATGCATATCTCTAATGCTATAACAACATTTAATTGAGTATTAAGACTAGAGTTGAGCCTGGGACAGTCAGTCTACTTGGATCTCTCGATACAGAAACACAGTTTCCTATTTCCACTGTTTCTGTTTCTGTGTGACTTTATTTACTGTGAATTAATAAATAATAATATTTAAAAATATTGTGTGAATTAAACCTTTTTTTAAAAATCTCACGCACGGACCCGTGTAAGGAACTGTAAATTCATTGTTTTTCAAGATCAGAGAGATCAAGAATGATTGTATTTCCAACATAAAACATCCTCATTTCCTAGCTATGGTAAGACGTTGAGTTTCGCCATGTCTCGATTTCAGGTGGAAAGTGGAAAACGGAGTGCCTTGAAATTATTCTGTATGATTACACATTTTTAAGATATTATTAAAACATATTATTTATTAACCCAAGTAAAACTCATCCTATTAAACTAATTAGATTAATTTGGGTCATATTCAAATTATGAAAATACCGTTCAAATTATCGGCAAACCTCTTTCACCTTAATCACCGCTTGCATTGCCAGTAATATACGTAAATAAAAATATGTAAAAGGTTTTTTTTTATTAATTGTGCATAAGTTATAGTAACAATAAATCTTGAAACTATTTTAAACGAATTAATCGCGTATAATTTTGGTATTCGAAAATACATTTTAGAACCGTAGAACTTTACAGTAGTCCGTGGTCACAGTTAGACCACATGGTCACAGGTAATAGTGCCAAGACACTCCGTTCTCCATATTTCGCACGAAATCGAGACATTGCGTGTTGAGTGGTGGAATTCATTCCCGCGCTTTGTCTGGTTCACCAGAACGAAGATATAAATTTAATATAATTATACCCAATTGAGAATTAAATCTATTACCAATGCGCACCCACAAAATTTTTTTATTAATTATTTCAATTATTTTAACTCCGCCAATCTTTTAATTAATAGTATAAATAAAACATAAACAATAGCGAGAAAAAAAAAAAAAAAAAAAAAAAAAAAAAAAAAAAAAAAAAAAAAAAAAAAAAAAAAAAAAAAAAAAAAAAAAAAAAAAAAAAAAAAAAAAAAAAAAAAAAAAAAAAAAAAAAAAAAAAAAAAAAAAAAAAAAAAAAAAAAAAAAAAAAAAAAAAAAAAAAAAAAAAAAAAAAAAAAAAAAAAAAAAAAAAAAAAAAAAAAAAAAAAAAAAAAAAAAAAAAAAAAAAAAAAAAAAAAAAAAAAAAAAAAAAAAAAAAAAAAAAAAAAAAAAAAAAAAAAAAAAAAAAAAAAAAAAAAAAAAAAAAAAAAAAAAAAAAAAAAAAAAAAAAAAAAAAAAAAAAAAAAAAAAAAAAAAAAAAAAAAAAAAAAAAAAAAAAAAAAAAAAAAAAAAAAAAAAAAAGTTTTCTAAATATGTATTTTTCAATAGCGATATATGTTTATGTTATCCCTTTATTACACCAATATCTTAGATTAATATATGAAAAAAAAAACAATTGCCAGAAATTGTTTTCTAATCCTATATAGCTCAATCTTTTAGTACGTAATTCTCTCTCTCATTCATTATAATATGTTGATTGGCTCCACAAACTGAAGTGTGCTCTAAACCTAGAATGGTGGTATAAAAACGCTAATTACATTAGACGCTTTTTATTAGCTTGCCTCTCTTTGCCTGCGACCGATGTTATTGTGTGTTGTGACATGGTACATCGTCAATGAATACAAAACTATGCTTTATAAAGATTAATAAATTTGTATCTGATTTACTAGTCACAAATTTACCTAATAAGTTCTTTGATTTTGCCGATTATTACACATTTTGAAATGAAAGTATTTTAACCGCATTAATCGCGTATAATTTTGGTTTACGAAAAGCTCATTTTGCAAGAATCCAGGGCAGTACGCGAGGCAACTAAGAAATCGTTGGCGGTAGTTTGAGATAATAATTGTATCAAATGACAGACAAGTGCCACCTCAGTCTACCTGTGACCACGGACTACTGTAAAGTGTTCGAAATGTCGGGTTCTAAAAATAAAAAAAACAATGTATTTTTGAATACCAAAATTATACGCGATTAATACGGTTAAAATAGTTTCATTTCAAAAGAAATTTACCTTATTTTTTTGTGTCACCCTTTTTCCCGTATTGCAGGGTTTTCAGAGGGAACGCAGTGTCAAGCTACCCGCAATCGACATTGTGTGTTGAGTGGCGGAACTCAACGCTGCACTTTGTCCCAGACCAGAGTGGACAAATGGAAATAATTTTAATATAATTATTCCCCCGTGTGGGAATCAAACCCACAACCAATTCGCGTTTAGAGTTGGATACTGTCACGATGGCTTCTAATCCTAGTTATGTAATATAATCCCTAGTCGATAGCATGTCGATTCACATCCTAACTGAACCCATACGCTTTCAGGTATTTGAATATTTTTAAACGGTAATAATATATAAAGTTTGAAGTTACTTAGCGAACTTAATAAATAAAGCTTTATTCTAGCAAGTCCTGATATTAATCACGAAAAGATAATTCGAAACTAAAATATAATAGAAAAACTCAAAAGAAATCGTCTCTCGACAAATGATAAATTAACTCAATAATGTTTCAGATGAATAAAACAAATCGCGCTCCATTTTTCTGAATATCTCATTCTAACAACAATACGTTTAATTTTGTCTCCAAGCGAATTTGAATATTAGACAAAAAAAAATATGTGAATGGCTACAATCGCTCAAATGCATTTTTGGTAATGTTATAGTACTTACTATATATTTGTTATTTCTATACTTCTAACGTTTTTCTCTTAACAAAACTTAATGCTATTCCAACAGTAGTCGTAGAGAACCTAGTGTCAAAAGACTCCGTTGTACACTTTCCCCTCGAAGCCGCAATATAACATGTCAAAAACTGAACCTCCACACCACAGTTTGCCAGACTGCATTTAAAATAGTTTGAATAAAATCATTCCCCCGAATGGGAATTCAACCTACGACCAATGGCGTGTGCAGTCATTTGACTGAGTCTTGAAGGTCTACATAACAATGACATGCTTAGTAGTGGCATCTAATTTCAAACTTAGCCTGCCTGTACTGAAAATTTTTTGGTATAAAATTTCAGACTACAATGTCGAAGCGTTTTAGCAAAGTGTATGAGAGTGTAGGCTTCATTGTAGATAGTAGTCATATATAAAGTTTTTTTTAAATATTTTCATCGTATATATACTAATAAATAGGAGGCGGCGTTGAGTTTCGCCACTTGAAACGTAGAAAAAAGGTATTTTAGAGAAATGGACAAACCAAACGGAACGATCACCTCGGAATTCGTAACCACTGTGCATATTTCTTTTTTTGAAAAATAAATTAATAAACTTATTACTACAAACAAAAGAATATAGTAAATATAATTAAATAGATGAAAAGCATTTAATATGTTGTAAGGGGTCGTTTACATGCATATGATATATATACGTATATATAATATGGGATCTTGGCGAAATTAAATTCCATATGAGTGAAATAAAATTATGTACAACACATTCACACTTGTCCATACTGTGTCGTAGTCTTCATATAAATTATAAAAGCTTATATTAAAAGGAACAGTGTAGGAAAAGCAGGGGAAATCTAATTTTTTGATTTTTCATTCTCTGTTTCCGCCTGAATACGAGAAATTGTTTGTTGAGTAACGGAGTTCAAAGCCGCGTATTGCCTTTCCAGAAAGACATTAAAAGTATCCTGAATATAATCGTTCCTATAGTGGGAATGGAACCCACAACCGTTGTGCGTGCAGAACCTTTTCGTTTTGACGCCCACTGCTGGACATAGGCCTCCCCCAAGGATCTCCTCGTCCTCCTGAGTCCTACGCTTCCCGCATCTAGCAGCATCCGGCGACTAAATCGTCGGTCTACCTGGTAGGGGACCTGCCCACTGAGCGTCGTCCGGTTTATGTCCACCACTCCAGAACCTTACTGCCTCACCGGCCATCGGTTCTCCTGGCTATGTGTCCCGCCCGTTGCCACTTCAGCTGGGCCATTCTTAGAGCAATGTCGGTTACTTTTGTTCGCTAACGGAAGTCATCATTTCTGATTTTATTACGTAGGGAAATACCAAGCATTTCTCTGTATTTAAAGTCCCGGAAATGTAATTAACACAAATATAATTTTGATATATAGCTAAAAAGAGATAGAGTCTAATATCGCATCCTTTTAAAAATTTTCAAGCTTTATCAAGATTTCAAATTTGTACTTTCAAGCTGTCAGCACTTAAGCGAGGAATTGGGTCAGCGCTTAAAACACTTTATAGTCCAGAAAAATAAACAAAAAGTTTGAGAGGTCAGATGGAAACTTTTTTCGAAAAGAGCTTAGGTTGTAGGTTACCTAATCTGTCTAATTTGGCAAAAAGAAAGACTTATGATTATTGTGTATAATATTTTGTTCTCATTTTTACTCTTTTTTCCGCATAGCAATGTGGGCTTCCCGGCTCCGAGACATTGTGTGTTAAATG
The DNA here is from genome assembly GCA_038994665.1 of Podotricha telesiphe. Lineage (NCBI taxonomy): Eukaryota > Metazoa > Arthropoda > Insecta > Lepidoptera > Nymphalidae > Podotricha > Podotricha telesiphe. The sequence goes on from JAOYRR010000575.1 coordinate 24,708, forward strand.
GCAAAATTTAACACCACGCTTTAGTCTCACCATAGCGAAAAATGAAATAATTTAAATATAATCATTCTCCTGAGGATTTTAAAATACAATAAATTTATACAACTTATAAATTAGAATTAACAATATTCATATATTAATTATCGTTGAGGCCATCGTGGCGCGTTTTTCGCGTTTACTTGTTGGTTCGTTTCCAAGTCGAGGCAACGAATATATTGAAATTATTTTCATTCCCGCTCTGGTACACAAGACAATGTCCCGCTGCTCAACTCAATGTCTTGTTTTCGGGCGGAGTGTCTACACTGAGTTCTCTTTGACTATGCGGGAAAAATCGTGAAGCTGTAATAATAATAGTAATTATATATCCAAAGTCCCTCATATCTTCATTTATTACATAGATTACCTACACTCCTAAAGTACCTTATTGACGAAGACGCGATTAGAAGTAATTTCCCTTGGCGTTGTGAGATGGAAAGGTTGTTTTCATTAAAAATAATTATATTAACTTCATCCAGGTGAAGTGAAGTGAAAGTTCGATAAAATCGTTGCCAATTTGAAGCAATTAATCTAATAAATCTGTCTTATTGTTTTCAATTTTTGTTATTTTCAGACATTTTTATATATTATTATGTTAGAACTAAAAAAAATGAAAGAAGTCTAATAACCTAAAAAAATACTTATTAAAAATACAATAACGGGTATTTTGAAAATATTGAGAAACGAATATTATAATAAGAATATTTGTAAGTAATGCTTCTGATACAATTGCTATGTAATTAATTTATTCTCCACTTTTTGCCTAAATCAGAGACATCGCGTTTTGAATGGCGAAATTCAACGCCGCACTTTGTCTTGTCACCAGAGCGGATTTTTTTTTTCCTGATTGGGAATCGAACTCACAACTATCACGTACACAACTAGACGTCGCCACGGTGGCCTCAAAATATTATTTTAGATAAATATAAAATCTATTATTTTCTCGAACAAATATTAACTTATGAGCGCAATCATAAAACGCACCCACATATCATATTTCACGACTTTCGTAATTACACTACAAATATTAAACAACATATGGCATTTGTCTCGGTTATAGTCGAATTGTATATAATCGTGATCTCGTTATATATATATATATATATATATATATATATATATACTACAGGTACACTCATATATTAGTTTGCTAGCGACCTGCTCGCGGCAACGCTATGCAACTAAGCTATTTAACTTTTTAGCCCACCCGCGTTCTTACTTAAATCACAAGCATTGCTTAAATTTATAATTAAAATTATTGTAACTATTTATTTATGAACGGGTCAAAATAAAATAAACACTAAATGGTAAAAAAAGCTTTCTAAAATACAATAGTCAAAATTGCATTTAAATCGGTTAAGCCGTTTCTGAGATTAGAAAGCTCAATCGCACGACACAGACGTACAGAAAAATAAATAGTTCACGTTTTATTACATTGATAAATGCCGCCAATAAAAAAAATGTTTTTTCATATATCTTCCATGTACATGGACAGACAGCGACATTTTGATTATATGTATAGATAACAGTGAAATTGACAAACCCAAAAACATGAAAAATGTATGAAATAAAAAAAGGAGACCTATAGGTTTATCTTCGAAAATAACGTGATACTAACGAAGCTCACGATTAAAATACAAAGTGAAATAGAAGTACCGACTTTAACAATAAAAATTATGAATGTATGTTCGAAACTGTTTATTACAGCAAAATATATTGAAAATGAAATTCATGAAAATAAATGAAATATGAAATTAAAAAACATGAATTTGATGCGTAAAATAATAAATTCAAAGGTGAAATATAAAAGATATGAGATATCGAGTGTAATATAACATCAAACAATGATTTTTTTCAAGTTATTTCTACAGTCAAAGAAAAGAGTGTCTTGACACTCTCTAATGGTAAAATACCATGCGGGAAAAAGCATATAAATGTAAAAATGCTTTATCATAACATAATACTTTTAGTAAATTAAATAGTATCAACAATTGTATCAACTTTTATAAACTAAATGCACAATAAATGTATGAATAAAACTCAAGGCATAAACTTGAATGAAACATTTTTTCTGTGTAAATTATATGTTATTTTACATTGCTCTCCATTATAACGTACACTATAAAAATTAAAGGTACAAAATTAAGATAAGTTTTTTTTCGGTTTTCATGGTTTCGTAATCTTAATACATTGTAAAATTAAACTCTTTTTACGCGATCAAAACGTTCTTAAAACTCAAGGTAATATATTTTAATTAAATTTCAATATACTGTAATTATCTGGTCTAACAATAATAGATATATGTGGCGACATCTATCGAATTATTGACGAAAGCCTTAAAATTTAGGTTTGATATATAGTTGTCAATCAATTAAATGAAGTATCATTTACTAGTATAAATTATTAAAGAAGAATAAACCATAATATTTATAATACAAATACTTTGTATAGTACTTTATATATTTCAAAAGGTATCAAAGAAATCTAATTAATGAACAAAATATTTTCGATATTTTCAAAGGTTTTATATTTGTAGCCTCGAAAATAACTTTTGCAATTAAACTTTATTCTCCTTGAATAAGAAAGCTTATTAAAACAATGTACACTTTCGGAACGCAATATTTCTTTATCGAAAATATATCTTATATTACAAAAGTAACGCTAAAAACCTAGAATAGCAAATGACACTTTAGTTTGACGGAACGGAACTAAAAGGCCAATCTAGTAAGAACATGTACTTGTATTATAATCAGACCCAAACATGTTTGCAAAATTTTAAGTAAATCGGAAGGCAGTGATTAAATATGGCATTGCAACATTTTCTTACACAGATAGATAGATAGATAGATGGTTACAGAGGAACAAAAATAAAATCGTAAAAAAAAAGAACTTAATTAGCTAAGTGACTGGCTCGTCACATTTAAGGGGGCCACGGTGGTGCGCGAGTATAGTGAGAATGTAGGAGAAGGCGGTGCGCGCCTCCAACCTTCAACTAGAGAGGGTGTTGGAGGTTTACCTTGGAGAAGCTACTGCTGATGGGTCATTGTGATTCTGCTGCAAGTCATCAGGGCTGTAGGTGTCCAGAAGGAACTCCTGAACATCCTGAAGGCAGCTGTAGCACGCAATAGGCGGGCTGTTCACCGGGGCCACGTGGCGTGTGTATGTAGTAGCATACGCAAGCGTTACTGCTGCGACGTCCCATGAGGGGTGTATCGTGAGGAAATTCGCCAGGAAATCCGATTGTCCACAATCGGATTTCCTTGGACATTGTTAGTGGGACTCCAGAAAGACCAATATGCTGTCCATATACCCACTATACCTCACGGTGCTCCTCCTCGACCGCCACTAGCCGAGGTCAAATGAACCCGGCGGCAGGAGCCAGTAAGGTACGTCGTGCAATCAAGAGTGGTGGGAACCTTCGATGTCCTGCTCAGAATAGCGCAGGGGTGCAACCAGCGCGCACCTACTCGGGCCAGGCAATCAGCTTCCCCAAGATGACCACCCTCAGGCCGAATTAGAGCGGAAGGCGGCGTTCTTATACCGCCCTCGCGAGAACCGGTCATTTGCGGCGGATGGCGAGGTTGGCGGAGGGCTCCGTCGCCCGTTCCGACCGCGTCCCACGACTTCTCGCAAGCCACCATAGACTTCACAACGGCCGGCAGGAAAAGGTTATCCCCTATAATTATGCACCATGACCAGATAACTTGACCATGAAACAAAGAAACTTGTGCCTAGACACTTCGTTCTTTACATTTCTCTCGAATTCAAGACATAACAGGTTTAGTAGCTAAAATCAACTCAACTCAAAATATATCAAAATATATGAAGATACAACTCACAACCATCATATACATAAAGCCACTATTCCAATTGGCTAATATGGCCTCAACTTATATGTATTTTTTTTATCGGAATAACGATTTACAATAAAAAATATATTCTTAGCATTTTTAAGAGTTATTTACACATTTAGGAAATTTAAAAACGCAACGCAGCGGCATTCGAACCTGTGCCTCTTGGGGACCATCCAAGCGCTGTGAACGCTATGCAATGCGTTCTACATCCGGCTGCGTCAAAATTCTTACACGCTTATTACAAATTGTTTTTGTTTTTAGCATCTCTGTTTAGATATATTTACATTTTTTTTTATTATATTGTTATGAATAAACTAGTGTAACAGAAATATAACTCCTTTCTCCAATCTTGGCGTTACTGCATCGAATTTAGTAATATGTTTTGTCAATAAAAAAAATTAAAAAAATACTTTGCTATCTGTCAACTTAACAAAAATTTCATTAAATAACAATTTTATTGGGAACAAGTCTTATACAAATTAATCCCTGGTATAACATAGCGAACCTAATAGAGGTCAGCTTAAAGCTTCATGAGGTGGCTTCTTAGTCGATATTTTTAGTTTATTAAGAAATTTATAAAAGTTATACGTTTATTTACTTGTTATAGACGCCAAAAACGACGACTATCTTAGTCGTAGGTTCGATCCCTACCCGAGCATATCATTATATTAAAAATTAATCATTTCTGCAGACTGGTAAACAAAGTACGGCGTTTGTTTCAGCCATAAGGGAACAATAAGACACAATATTATGAATCTATAAGGAAAGGAACAAAATATTTAAATAAAGTTAAAATAACTCGGTGCTCTACTTTCTACCAACTAAAATATATTATATCGATGACAGAATTCTATATTAAGCTTTGCCAAATCAGACCGATGATATAAATTATGATATAAATTTTTTGTCAATTAATTGTCTTTTATATCCATATATATACGTGAAGCTAAAATGTTATATCCCTTTTTACTGAAACTACACGGATGGAGGCACCAATATTCTTTTAGAAATATTTTAAAACATTAAAACTACATTAAATTAATCAAATAAATGTCACACACTACCATATGTTTTACATATTTGTATGTAGTGATATAATCGTTACTAAGGCATTGTGTACTTTAGGCGTCAAAGGGGACACTGTAGATATATAAACATCTGTATTAAATCATATTAAATTTACATATAAAATAGGCATTCTTCTGAATAAATTTTGAACCCATAATTATTTGAAAGTATTAATCACATACTTAGGAAATTGATAAACATATTTTTTGGACGGCTTCCAAGAGGCACGAGTTTTAATCCCGCTGCGTTGAATTGTTTATAAGTTTTTAAACGTTTTCTAAAAATATGTTTTTTTTTATAACGTATGACTGTATATGCGATTGGTTGGAGGTTCGATTCCCACTCGGGAGAATGAATGACTATACTAAATTTTTTATTTCTCCTTGATTTCCGTCTGGATTCGGGCGGAAAGTGGAGAAAGGAGTGTCTTCACACTAGGTTCTTTTTGACTAAATACTATGCGGGAAAAAGCCTTAAGCTAAAAAAAATATTACACTTTTAATATGATGACATCGAGGTTTAAGAGATATTCTCTTTGTAACCATCAAATAGCTTTTCATTGAGCTTTCACAGTTTACTATCTCAGTAAAGAAAAGTTCTAGTTAGATAAATCCTAGAAGTTAGAATTTTAAAATTACTTTTAAAAAGAGATTTCTTTAAAGTTGTTACTAGAGTAGTAAAAATATTATGGTATGAAATTTTCTTTCCTGTTTGTTTCCTTTTCTGTTTGTCTGTGCGTCTGTATTGCTAGTCTTATAGCTAATCGCTAGTCCTAGAAATGGCTCAACTAATTTAAACATAGTTATAACTATTTTATTTTGGTAAGCTTTCCTTAACATTCAGTGTATATTTCAATTCAATCCGTTCATGAATAAAAAAGATACCACCATTTAAATTATTCATTTAAGCAAAGTTTGTGATTTAAGTTAGAACGCGGGCGGGCGTAAAAAAGAAATAGTTTAATCTTGTAGTTTGCGCAGGCGAGGCCGCGAGCGGGCCGCTAGTTTACAATTTATTTCAATAAATCGAATACATGCTTAATTTAATAACAACAATGAAACAAACATTGCTTAAAGTTAACTCAAACTAGCTACAACTTAAAACATTGCCTTTAAACAAATATTATTAACAGTTCTCATTTAAAAGCCTTTCATCTAGTAATCCCTAATTCGAAAGCTCCGCAAAGCTTCTTAACTCTGCCACAACATTTTGCGGCAACGTAAAGCCAAATCACATTTAACTTCATTATGTACTCGTATAAAGGCGAAAAGTATCATTTTATGAGCAATCATCTTACTTGAATGGACGTCACGATACGTTTATAAAAACTTCTGCCAAATAATCCTGTGGCTTTTATGGCTCGTTTCGAACGTTTTTATTTGTTGAACAAATATTTAGCTGCTAGTGTCGAGTAGGAGGAAAGCTGAGTGTCCACGATGATTAGGGGTTCGATTCCCAGTCGATGAAATATTTTTATAATCTTTTGTTAGATTAAAAAGTGATATTCGATTATTTAAAAATCCTCGTTACACTATGCAACGAGGAATTTAATAAGGAATAGGAAAGGAAAGGAATAAGAATTTTACATTTCTTTGATACATAGATAACGGGGATAGATATATACTCGTATATAGACTGGGCGGGAGCTTTTAAAACAAAATGTATGATTTGTTTCAAATTGTAATTGTGATATCAACTTCAGCGGATGTGGAAATACATACAAAAGCCAATATACGATATAAGCCACCGTACAATAAACTGTAACTTGATAACAAATTATTTCGCCTGTTATTTACAGGATTATCGCTTGGCTCGCTTTGACAACATAAAATTAAACACAAATATTGACTTTATTTTTGATATCATAAATAAACTGATTGAAACATGGAAATGCTAAAAGTACTTATAGAGTCATGACATTTTTGAAATATCAGTCGTATAACAGTTTGTACTTGATTGTTGTAGGTTCGATTCCCTCTAAGAGAAATGTTTATATCTCTTAGAAGATTTATTTATCTGTTAGAGAACTAATTATATTTTAAACCAGTTATTTCCTTTTGTGAACTTCGTATCCGTGGAATTTGCGACAGTTACCATAATATTTCTATTTCTTTGTGTACTTTACGCAGTTTTGACTGGCAACGAAAAATGTCGTTTGTTACATTTTAAACTGATATTCACGCTCTTAGAAAATTAGAATTTTTTTTTTGATAACGTATAAAATTTTAAATCGTGTAAAAATATTTAATAAATTGCATTTTCTCTTGCCAAACGTTTGTTGCTAACGAACTGAAATTTGTTGAAATCTCTCCACAGAGATGCTATCAATAAAAATAATTTGTAAAAAGCTTATAAAAACTTCGACTTAACCGGATGTAGAACGCATAGCTTAGGGATCGAAGCGCTTGGTCGGTTTCCAAGAGGCGCTGGCTCAAATCCCGCTGCGTACAAATTATAAACGTTTTCTACAAATGGTTTGGCAATTGTATTATTATTTTCCTACCCTCCTCTAGCAACGGAAACGTTTTTAGTCATTAATATTAAATACATTTAGATAAATTAATTTTGCTAGTATCGAGCTCTGCCAAGAAACCCATAATCTACCTGGAACTGATGACTTACCTTACTTTGTGGTCAGTCATCTTTTATATCCGGCATGAAGCGATAAATTCGTTAATAAATATTTAAAAAACTATTAGTTTGCTAATAGCCAAATCGACCTTTTCAAATTCATAGCTATAAAAAGTTCATATGCATATGGGATATGTATCATGGAACTCAACGCCACGCTTCGTTTTACCACAAATAATCATGCTTACAATTTCACCAAACGCTGTACCACTGCGCCACGATAGCGTGAAAAAAAGGTAAATTTAATTATTTTAAAATAAATAGAGTTGTTCTCAAAATATTTTTACAAAACTATTTTTTAAAATAGAAATATAATATTGCTTTATATCAATCGTGTAGATTTCTTTTTTATATTAAGAAAAAGTACCTACGTCTAATAATACCTAACAAAATTTGATAATTTGAGACTGTCCCTAGTCTTTGCACATATAAATAATGTTTCAGCACACCGTTAAATATTGATTTACTATTTTGTTTCAACTACAATAATAGAAGGTTCATTTCGTCCATAAATGTTGTAAAATGTTGAAACCAAAATAACATATACTTGTTAATTATTTTACACTTGATATGTAACACGCCATAAAAATATTAATGCCCAGTAATATAATTTATATGAAAACTGAGTCTGTCAAAAGAGTAAGGCCTATTTGTACATAAAGCTATAATAATGAAATGGTTCGTAACCTATATATATTAATGAACTAACCATAACGTAGTTTAGTACATAAATAAGAATAAATAGATTGGTTGTGGGTTCAATTCCCACTCGGAGAAATAATCACAATTTAATTAATTTCGTTTTCCATCTTAATAAACAAAATAAAGAGGCATTGAGCCACCACTCAACTCACAATGTCTCGAATACGGGCGGAAAGTGGAGAACGGAGCATCTTGACTCTAGCTTCTCTCCTACTATACGGGATATATACGCGAAATAAAAACCAATTTTATTTAAAATTAATTTCAATTATTTAAAATAACTTCGTACATTACAAGATTAAACTTATGTAATATCTACAAAATAACTAAAAAAACAGTAAGTTACAAAAACAATTGTATGATAAGTCCATCTGTATAAGAATCTTCTTTTAAAAGTTTACGATTGTCCGTAAACGTATTATTTTTGTATAATATACAATTTATTTGTAGAACAAAATATATATATACATTGTTTCAACTGTAAATCTTAAACCACACTGTGCAAAGAGGCTTTATTTAAAAAGCTTTTTATGGTGACTGGCCGCAAAGTTTATATTGTAAACTAAAATTCAATTTACACGGTCATAAAAGCGCATGTTATATACAATAATCCGCTACACCCTTTTAATTGAATGTTGCTTTATTGGATGTGCTATTTATTTGGTTGCTACAGTAAATACTAATATTTTTAGATTATCTCATAATATTTTTATCTCATATTTATTTTTATGTATTTTAGTAAACTTGAAAGAAGAAAACGGATTGAAATTCAAACAGATGTTACAATTATTTCAACTTATACTTAGGAAATAAAAAATATTTTAGAAAACTTCTCAATTTGTGTCTTTTCTCTTGAAACTAGGTTATCTTTGCCTAGCCTGCTATTCAGGACAAAGTGGTAAGGTGAATATATATATATATAAGAAAATAAACATATATAATATTCAAATTAAGGCAATTAAACCTTGAAATTTATATAAATCATTACTGACTTAATAACTCTATTATTCATTAACCTATCTGAACTTCTTTGATAAAATTTACATTACACTTAGATGTGTGAGTAAGATCGTACAATATCGAAACCTAAGCCGTTTTCGAAGTGATTTTTTAAAATTATTTTTTAATTATTTAACATTATTGTTAAAAATAAAATATTTTAAATAAAAATATTTTTTTACGTTATTCGTAGAATAATTTTTGGGTAGCAGAAATTCGTAAAAATCTCTCTACAGAGACTAATAACAACTAAAAGTTGTAATAAGCGTATAAGAATTTCGACGTAGCTGGACTGTTCACTGTTTGTTTTTCAACAGACAGAATAGTCAATATTTAAAAGAATATATATATATATATAAAAGTATGCAACACAATACCGTGTGTTTCCTTTTTTTCAGCTTCAGGCTTCTTTACATGGAAAAGTAGATCATTTCTCTGCTTTCTGTTAGAATTAAAAACTGCCCTGAACTCGAATTCGCCCTGTCGTTCTAGATCGGGGAAATTTAAACATAGTCCCTTCCCTGTATGTGGATGAACTCCACAGCCACAGCGCAACGAAGGCCTCCTTATCATATATTTCCTAATTGACAATTGAACCCTCAACCATCACTCAACGTTTTCCGATTATAAATTAAACTATTCTAACTGGATTTATCGCTTATATTTTGGAATTAGAAAACACAGTATAGAAAACCCGACATTTCGAACACCAGTTAATAGTAATGGTCACAGGTAGACATTGACCTGTCCATGTCTACCACATACTCGTATATATTGGATACATTTGCAGCAGCATCTTATTTTTATTATCTCCAGCATTTACAAATTGCTAAAACACAATATTGTGATAATATAATATTTCTGAATGGCTCTTGACAGAATTAATAAGGAAAGAAAGCAATATGACATGCTTAATAAGCTTCGTATAGATGATTTACTTTAATAATATCACTCAAACGTTTTATTACATTATTAAAGATTTTTTTTTTCTTTAAAATTGATGTGTGTAGATATATGGGCTTTATTGTAATAAATATAGTTCTAATTAGTACGTATGCGTGTATGAGGCCATTGTGAAGCATCTGACAGTGGGCGCAATTGGCTGTGGGTTCAACTCCCACTCGAAGAATGATTATATTTAATTTTCTTTCATTTTCCTAGTCTAGTGGGGCAAAAAGCAGCTTGAATCCTGCCTAAAGAAGCTTGAATCCTGCCTAACACGCAATTTCACAAAATTGAAGTGAAAATTAAAAAATCGAGAAAATAACAGATGAAGAAAATTGTGAAACAGAATAGAAATAACTAATTTTAATTTCCTTTAGCCAAGATACTTAGAGATGCTTGTTCTTATATTATTAAATAGGTCTATATGTATATCATTTTAATCTGCGGTGAGGCCAATAAATGGAATATTAAAATGGAAATTGAATTGGGGTTTGCTAAATTAATAAGCTTTATTTATTCATTAAATCATTTTCTTCAACTTTCTTGTGTTCATAGGTTTCGAATTAATAATTTATGTTCTGATATATATATATATATATATATATATATATAATTTTTTTAATTATTATAAGTTAAATTAATGCGTTGAGTTCCGCCGCTAAACGCATTTCACAATGTCAGGCGGGAAGTGGCGAACGGAGTCTAAACGCTGAGTTCTCTATGGCTACCCTGGATCTCTATGGCTATGCTGGAAATGAATGCGAAAAACATGTGAAGTTGGTTTTTTTACTTACAAAAAAGGTTATCCATATCTTTATAACATAAATATGGATATAATGGAAAATTTTCTAAAAATACCTAAATAAAGTCTAAATTAGCATCACTCAAAGAGAGGTTGCCTGTGCCATGTCATTTGAAACTTCAACATGCCACACAGGCAACTCGTCGATATTCATTAAAAAAAAATTATATACATAAGAAAGCAGTTTTCTTATATTGACCAAGCATTAATTCTATTGAAGCCATCATTACTCGATACTCGTTGGAATAGAAGAACGCCGTTGAGATTTGCCACTCCATAATACGAGATGTCTCAAATTTGAGCGGAAACAAAATTGTGTATCTTTAGACAAGGCGGCTTCCACTAGTTCCCATTTTATTAACGTGAGGAAATCCGTTACGGATACCCCCACCCAATTAGGGACTCGGACGCGGTTATGTGGGACTCCGGACCGGCAGATGTGGGCCGTCCGTTTACCCACTATTCCTCCACCGCCACTGGCCAGGTCTACAGGGACTACAATCGTCCGTGAACCCTGGCGGCTTAGTGAAGCCGCCTAGCTACCCTGCTGTACAAAAACGTGCAGTGAAAGCTTTGCTAACAACAACAACAGATAATAAAAAGATTTAATTCTTTCAATAACTATACTTAAAGCACTTAATAAAAGCTCAAATTAGATATTTCTACGCTTAGAAGCTTACGATGAGTCAGCGCGGTGCTCCAGTGATGAATACGAGGCGATTGATATTCTATTCATCATGATCTGTCCAATAGAAGTGACGCTATAAATCTCTATACAAATTGTATATACATCTTTTATTCAGTAATAAGTAGTTGTTATTGATAATTTTTGGTATTTCTTCTTTCAATTTCCTTGTCTGTGTTTAATATTTTTTAATGTTTGAATTAATTTAAGATTTAATAGATTAGGAAAAGGGATATATAACTGTGTTAAAACTTGTACAGTAATCCATGGTCACAGGCAGACTGAGCTGACATTCGTCTCTCAGTTGATACAATTATTATATCAAGCTAGCGGCATTCTTTGTTGCTTCGACTTAACGTTTTATGTTTTTTAATGTTTGTGTTAAGTCCGCTGCGTAAAAATATTAGGTATAACAAAATCTAATTATAATCTAACCCCTTAGTTATATATTATTCATCTCTAACTTTTAATGTCATCCTCGATAAGAACGTATAGCTCAATTGGCTAGAGCGCTTTGGCGGTTTCCAGGTGCGAATTCGTCTTCGAATCTTTCTGCGTTTAATTTCATATACGTTTTATAGATTATAATTAAGTGGGTTTTTTCGTGCCTACCTTGAAATTAAAGAAATAAGCTTTTTTATTTGTTGCCAAAACATTGACGCAAAAGTGAAATGTTACCACATTAATAGTGTATTACGAAATTTTGTTAATCCTCCGTGTGTTTTCCATACAATGTGACATTGATGAATTTTTTTGAACTGAATTGAGTGCCATATAAAGAACTGAACTGTAGTGAAGTGTTTTTGTTGTAATTTGTCACGATTTAAGTGGTCCATACTCGTAGGTTCTAATCCAACTCAAATATATAACTATTTTAAAAATATCTATATACGAGCATGTCCGGTCAAAATAGAAACACCAAAAAAACTCAAGACAGTGTGAGAATGCCACTTAAAAATGTAAAAACATAGAAATACCATACCTTAATGGAAATAAGTTGATAAATGCGATAGATGCTTTAGAATAAAAGAAAAATTGTTACAATGTAATACACAGATTATCAGACATTTTTAATACTACAACTATAAATCTTGTAGCCAGCACAAATGTAGAAATGAATGAAGCACGTGTCCAGGATCGAAATTGCGCCTAAATCCCAGACATAAATCATTTGTAATTTATATGTTTTTTTTTCTAGAAACCGAAATTTCAACGAAACTTGATGCATTTAATAAATATTTGTGTAACGTATATAATTTCTTTTTTATTACGCCTTTATTAGCTTCACCTGTCGGAGAATGGAGTGTTTTGACTGTAGGATCTCTCTGACTAGGGTAGCTATGCGTGAAGACGTTTATTATATATGTTATAAAATATTGTAACGATATTTTATTCCACTTATTACGTCCGATTTGCTTAAAAAATTGGCACAAGTGCTCTTACAAAATTTGCATACAAGTACAACGACAGTCGAATATTTTCATTATATGCCCCTGCAAGAACGACTAGGATAAGTGGAACATATTGAAAATTTGTTCAAATTTGTTCTTTTAGTCATAATAAAGAGAAAAAATTTTATTATTTAAATATGAATTTCATTCCCACCAGTGGGAATCTAACCCACAGCCAATCGTGCTTTCATTCAGACGTTACATCGATGGTCTTTTGAACGTAATTTTAAAATTATATCTGGAATAGATATTGATTACTAAAGATTTGTAAATATATAAATACATGCATTGGATTGAAATACCCAATTTCAAGACAAAGGAGTCGATAACAAAATATCTTATCACTATACTAAAGACTAATTTATATGTGAGAACACATTTAATTTTAACTTCTTTCTTCACTAAAAAACAATAAAATTAAAAAACAGCCATTTAATAAAAAGAAGCTAGCTAGTGGTCTCATCATTATAATGATTTTAAAAGTCTTTCAGAAAACTGTAAGCAAATAAAAAGGCTGTACGACCATCTGCCCATCGCGTAGTCTGTTTCAGGTTTGGACTTGTCTTAATTAGCCTACGAAGGACGGAAGAGACTCTTATTTTATAGCGTATATTCTAATAGCGTTTATAAAATTTTACACATTTTGTTTTAGTTTTTCTGTACGGTTAAATAGTAGAACTAAATGCTAAGTCTATATTTAAAACTATATTTTTTATTTTGAACCGATTGAAATGAAATAAACTAAATGTTAAGGGAAGCCGTTTCGGAAATTAGCGTGCACAATCGCACATACAAACAGAAAAGAAAATAAAGAATATTGTTTTGGATTCTATTATATTAAATGCCCCCAATAATATTTTTTCTCATATATCTTCCATGTACAGACAGCGATCAGTTACATTTTTATTATACTTATATGTATAGATTGATTAAACGATAGCATATGTCAACATATAGCTTTTAATATTAATATTAAATTAATCTATTGTAGGTTCCGTGAATTATCTACAGAGGTATTGAGGAAGGGTCAGTCCTGACGCGTACCTACCTACAATTAAATACCCGCAACTGTATACACAACAATATACGTATGAGGTATCAAAAGCAAAGCGATAATGGGTATAGCGATACCTAACTTATGAAGTTGCTACATCAGAAGGGGTTAATTTATTATTAAGCGCCGTCATATATACGCCAATATATTTTCAAGAATTTTCATCCACCCTAATTAGAAACAATACCAATAATTAAAGTATTTATAATTATAATTTCAAATATCTATAATAACAAAACAAGTTTAAAAGTGGAAATCTCCGCGTATGTAGCTCAGTTCATCAAACCACTCGACACGGTTTCGAACTTAAAAGCTCTCGGCGCTTCTCGACTTTGGCAATGGGCTGAACGGTTAATTGGCGTTTGCCTTTTGTAAAATGGCGACTTTCACTTTTAGTTATTAACTGTCGTAGCGACGAGTGTACATTGTTCGTCTATACAAAGACAATGCACACAATATTTTTTTATAAAGCACCTCTTGTAATAATTAATAATTATATAATGGAATCATGAAGAAATATACATAAAAGACATATTTCCTAGAATTACAAGAATTTAAGTTTTTTTTGTAATTTTTTTTACTTACTTTCAGTACGGATTTTTGTTCAACAACGGTTATCTGGGGCCCTTTTTTCGATGTTTTTTTCAAATTGACCAACAAAAATAGGCACGCTATTGCATATACATTGTATATTATATAAATATATTAGATTATAGACAAAGGATAGCGAAGCTTAAAGCCCCGAGTCATCTTATCAGATCAGGAAAATAATAGTAAATTAAAGATATTTATATAACGGGCCTTGTATTTTACTTGAATATTCAATTTAATAAGAAGAAAATAGCTTTGAAATGTTATTAAGACTTGTGATTTCGCACTTCAATAGTAAATAAGATACAGTTGGCAAGTTCAGAGTTCAGAGCTCTTTATATTAGATTTGCTCGATACTAGTAGATGAAATATAAATATTCTACAGGATTTAATGAAATACAATAATATGAATGAACGAACGCTATTAATTTCTAAATCGTTTGAATAAAAATGACAAAATATGCGCGTTGTTAGTATTATATAAATAAAAAAAAACAATTAAGTGGTATAGAGTATTCTAAAATACATTACAATTTTTTTCAGTTTTCATGAATGAATATACCCTTATATGAATATACTCAAATAGACCCTTTATTTATTATAAAATTTGAAATATAACATTCAGCGTTTTTCCACTAAGGAATTGAATACGGACTAGTCCCTAATGTATGATCTGTTGCAAGGTCTAAATCTATATAAATATAAGTCCTTAAATGTTTGCCACAAACTCTAAAATTGACAGAGAGATTTCTATATAAAATATATTCTTTTTTTATAAAATCGCAGCATATTGTTGCTTGATTTTTCATATGACTCCCTAGAGCTTATCGAAAGCTTGCTTATATCAGGTGCATGTTTTATTCATACAGCTTCTTATTATGAGATGCCAACGTGAATATTGCATACGGTGCGTACTATGACTTAGTGAATGTAAATTTTGAATTTAAATTCAATATATTCTTTCAAATAGCAGAAGTCAATTGAAAATATACGTACCAATTTGATATGAATATTAGGCTAATCAAAAAAAAACTGGCAGTATAGTATCGCCGTTGAGTTTCGCCACTAAATACAATTTACGGACGTAAAGTGGAGAATAGAGTGTTTTCACACTAAGTTCTCTGTGGTCACTCTTTTATGTGGAAAAATAAAATAAGTTTTTTTAAAATAACACACAATAAAATCAGTTATTTTCTAATTGTTAATAGGTTTAAATAACAACGATATTAATATTAAATTTTGACGCAATTTTACAATCTTCGTGACCCTTTGAAATAACATGAATGAAGTATGTAATTAATTACATACTTCATTGAGAAGTTTCGTAATATAGCCTATTAGTGAATTTTAGTAAATGAAAATATTTCTCATAACAATTAAATTCATAACTTCACTGATCTCTTTAAGAGCTATTTGGAATTTCAATTATGATACACTTTTATTAATAAAGGTTGATGTAAGATTTAAATAAAAGTTATATTTAAATTTTGACGCCTTAACTAAAATATGAAATAGTGAAGACATATCACGCACTAGCGACCGGGTCGCGGCTTCGCCTGTGTAACCTACACGGCTATACTATCTAAATGTTTCGCCCGCCCGCGTTCTTACTCAAATCACAAACTTAACTTAAATATATTATTTACATGACTGCTACTTTATTATTCGACAACTGATTGAAAGTGTTATTCGCGCCCTTAGGAAATTTAAAAATACATATTTAGAAAAAGAATAAGAAAATGTAAAAATATATATATATAATAAATAGCATTCTCTCAACGATTGTTCGTAGAATAATCTTTGGGTAGCAGAAATTTCTAAAAATCTCTCTACAGAGATTCTAACAACAAATATAAGTTGTAATAAGCGTATAAAAAATTCAACGTAGCTGAATGTAGAACGCATGGCTTAGCGATCAGAGCGCTTGAACGGTTTTCAAGAGGTGCGGGTTCAAATCCCGCCACGTTCAAATTTTTATACGTTTTCTAAATTATTGAAATGAAAGTTTACTAATACAACAGTCTAAACTGCATTTAAATCGGTTAAGCCGTTTTTGAGATTAGTGTGCACAAACGCACTGGAGAGAAAATTAAAAATCATTGTTTTGGGTTCTATTACATTGATAAATGACCCCAATATTTTTTTATTCATATATCTTCTATGTACAGACAGTGATTTCTGTTTTTTCGCGGACAGTTTGATATTCGAAATTTGTAGTATGTATGTATATATATTTTTAAATTGATTGTAAGTTTCTTTTATTTTTTATACAATATTTGAAAAAAAAACATGGCTACGTAATTGTCCTTATTAATTCACCCTTCGATTTAGCATTTATGTTCATAACTTTTATGGAACAATGGACGGAGTATATCTTAAAACAATTATCAACATTGGTCTACTCTGTAAAAAGTAATAAGCGGTCTTACATACAAAATATACATACTTTTCGAATTGAGAACGTTCACCGTTGTTTTAGTCGGTTAAAAATAGTATAGCTATTTTTGACCGCTTAAATTTTTTGTATTCCAAACTTATATAAAATGTAACTCAGACAAGTACAGTGGGAATACTATGACAGGTTTTAGAACGACTGTATCTCATGCGAAAAGTTGTTTGAAAGTGAAATTTATTAAAACTGCTACACTGACACAGTTTTGGTGTAGTTACGAAAATACTAGCCAGTCGCACGCGGCTTCACCTGCGTAAGTTGTGTAGCTTACTAAGCTTATAGCATATAGTCTTATAGTCTAGTGTGACTATAAGTATTTCGTTTGTCACCGCCCGTGTTTCCACTTAAATCACAAACATAAATGTGTAATTTATTTATTTTTGATTTTTTTATTTTTGAACTGGTTGAAACAAAATACAATAGTCAAAACTACATTAAAATGGGTTAAGCTGTTTCTGATATTAGCGAGCACGAACGTACAGACGGACAAAAAATTAAACATTATTACATTGATAAATGCTCCAATAATATTTTTTCTTATATAATGTCTTCCATGAACAGACAGCAATCAGTTTCATTTTTATTATATTAAGTACATATAGATATAGAAAAAAGCACTTCTAAAATGTAATTAGGGGTTAGGGTTCTTTTTTGGTCGTTTCATATAAAATAATAAATGTAGCATCTTCACGATATTTCCCACATAGCAAAAGTCGAAGAAAACCTAGTATCATAACGCTTTCCGCTTTCTGCCGAAATCGAGACATTGCGTGATATCAGAGCGGAGAAATGAAAATATTTTAAATATAATAATTCCCCCGAATGAGGATTGAACCCACAGCCAATCGTGTTTTAAATCAGACTCTGCCCGAATGCCTTTAAATGCAATTACTATAAGCCTACAAGAAATGTGTTGCAACCAAATAAATGGACTTTGCGCTATATGTATATATGTATGAAAAAGTATCGTAATTGCAAACTGAAAAAGTATCGTATCGGCAGAAAAAAATTAAAATTTGCTTCTGCCGTAGTTATTATTGAAAAGAAAAAAGTTATGCAAAAATTCAATTATAGTCTATTAAAATACTTTGCTTAACCTGACTAGGGAAAATGAAATCTAGTTTAAATATTCTCCCGGTTATATTCTCCCATTGTTTGCGTGCACGTCGAATTTGAACTTCGTCAAATTAAATGCGATAGGTGTAGGCTCGATCCCTATTTCCCTACATTCTTTAATTTTCTTATTCTCGTCAGAGATCGCGGCGTTCGGTTCCGTCATTTCATACGTCATATCTCAAATTTGGTCAAAATGTAGATGAATAGAGGTGCCTCGACTACTAGTTTTGACCGAGCTTAGAGAAGCTGCTGCTTTTTTATCATTAAACTTACAAAGTATACCGAGTGTAAAATTGCAAAATAAAAGCTCTACTTCTACTTAAGTTACCTACTTTATCCCCAGATTGCATTAGCATTTAATTTCAGACTCTTTCATTGTAGCGAATTTGTTTTACTTAGCTTAAATTATTTTCTTTTCACCGCTCTGGTGACAAGACAAAGTACGGCGTTGAGTTCCGCCTACCGGTTCTCTCTGGGTACCCTGCTATGCAGGATAAAGAGGAGAAGATTTAAAAAACAAAACAATTATACAAAATGTTGAAATAAAACTGTTTTAGCCGGATTAATCGCGTATAATTTTGGTTTCGAAAATACATTTTAGAACCTGACGTTTCGAACACTTTACAGTAGTCCGTGGCCACAGGTAGGGTCTACCTGATTAATCCGGTTAAAATAGTTTCATTTCAAAATGTGTAATAATCGTGAAAAGCAAAGAACTTATTAAGTATACAAAAGACAGGCTTAGATACCATTTATAATATCTACTCGCATTCATTATGTCATAAAATCTGTATTGTGAATTTAATCGAGCAGTCTTTATCGATTTGATGTACGAGTCGTGTTGAGCTCTAAGTGGACGCTTAGCGTTCATATCTCCACTTTTTGTACCATTTACTTGAGTTGTAATAATTTAATTAATTTAAACGCTACGTAGTTATATTAATGTGAAAAAAATAAATTTAACTTTAATGTAAGATTATCTTAAAGAACAAATTGTATAAAAATCGTATAAAATTTTGAACGAGTTTTTAAACGAACAAACTTTTAGTTTTGGGCGTTGATTCAAAATCGGGTTTCCTTCACGCATTTGTCCTAGTATCCAGACACTCCATACTCCAATATATGCCCGAATGCGATGCTTAAGGCTGCTCTTTTCTTACCAGAACGGAGATATTGAAATAATTTATTTATTATCATTCTCGAAATGCAACCATTGTGAGTAAGTTAGTATATAAAAGTTAGTTCACCTATACAATATATGTACAGTATATAGTATTATATATGCGAAAATTATTTGTCATATAAACTTTCAGAGCAGACACTGAGCTTATTTGAAACCCAAATTATTCAATTTAATAAGCTTCTGAAATTTCAATGAAGATGTCATGTTTTTATTATGCAACTTACATTCGTAGCGATTTTTTTTATTTTGATGCCAGTTGACCTAATTAAGTTTAAAAAGGTTCTTTATGTGTGAATTATCTTATTACAATTCATTATTTACACAATTTAGTTTATACTATAGTTATTTTTGCCCAATATTGTTATTAATTCCTGTACTCTGGAGGTAACAGTAGCCAGCAGACCGAGACTAGGGAGATATTTATTTAATACTAGCGACCCGCTCGCGGCTCCGCCCGCTAGAACTATAGCTGTTTTCTTTTAACAAAACAATATAATTCCTGGAAAGACTGATAAGAAATGGGTGAAAAAAGTAAGTAAAGTTAGCTAAAATAAAAGAAATAAGTAAAGTTTATGAGCGTAGCAAAGGCTTCTCAAGGTGGAGAGGGCCTTCGTTAGATTTCGATGGGTAGTCGATGCTACCACTACATAATTAAGAGTCTAAAAAGACAATGAATTATCATATTTAATTTTATTATTTATACAATATTCAGTTTTAAGCATCACCCTTTTTCCTGCATTGCAGGGTAGTCGTAAACGACCTAGCCTGAAGACACTCCTTCTCCACTTTTTACCCCAAACCGAGGCATTACATGTTGATTTGAGTGGCAGAATGAAGAAATGAAAATAATTTAAATATAACCATTCCCCGAGTGGGGATCGAACTCGCAAACAATAAAGCCAGGCGCTGCCCCAATAGGCTATGATGGCGTTATACTATATACAAGTTATTTTATATTATCATTATTTTTGCCATATACATTATCTATCTACTTAAATAAATCTTTTAAAATGAAAATTTAATTTGAAATAAAATGAAAAGTAGAGGAAAAATAGAGGTAAAGTGCGTTTGCAATATATTCTCAAGATGCGATCTATAGCATAGTATATGGCCGCCCGCGTTTGCACTTAAATCACACACTTTGCTTAAATTTATAATTTAAACTGGTTGTAACTTTATTATTTATCTGACTTTAAGCGTGAGTAGTTGTTGGTTCGATTCCCACTCATTTCATTTCTATTCTCTGGTGCCTCAGATGGGTGGGGGGTGAAGGGTGAAGGGTGGCGTCGTGTTCTCCACGCAACACGCAATTTCTCTATCTCGTTATCACAAGTTTAGGATTCGGACAGAAAGTGGAGAACAGAGTGTCTTGACACTAAGTTCTCTCTTTACTATTTTACATGAAAATACTTAAAGCTTAGAAAAAATAAAAATAGAATATTAAGCCCTAATATTTAATAAACATATCACGACAACTTGACTATGTGTGTTTTTATCATGTATTTGCTTTTTATCAACGAGCACTGTATAAAGATTTAATAACCAAATTAATTACAAATATCGGTTTTTAATGTCAGCGATGGTGGGTGTAAGCCAATTGATGGATAGCTTGCCATCATATTGTCAAGCCAGTGCGGTCAAGTGATAAATTGCCTTTGGTACATGTTAGTTTTAATATAGGAAAACCATTTCCTTCCATATTATTGTACTATATTTAAATAAACATTGAATTTTTTTCTCTGTGATGAAGACGTTTAAAACGAAATTTATTAATGTTACTATTTTTATTTTTAGTAGTATAATTTTTAATAATACTTTTATAAGACACGTTTTTATAAAAGGATTATTTATGTACATTTATAAAACTCTTTTTTATTGGCTTAGTTACCAACAGAAAAGACATAGCCGAAACTACTACGCGATAAGATTTAGATTTGGATTAGTTCCTTGGGTACAGGAAAATGTAATATTTTACATTTTAGAATAAATACTACAGAATCTATATACAAAAATGAAAATTGTATGACTGGTCGCGTAAGGAAGTTGCTAGTTAATAGCTAATAATAGAAAAAAATAAAATTATATTTTTGTTCAAAGGCCATCGTGGCTCAGTGGGACAGCGTCTGACTGTAATCAAGATTGGCCATAAGTTCAATTCCCGCTCAGAGGAATGGTCACAATGCTACATTCATTTTTCCATTTTTGAGTACAAGACAAGACGCAGCGTTGAATTGACATTCAAACCAGAATATATCGAATTCGAACAAAAGTGCCTTAACACTAGGTTTAATATAAATGACAGATGCCTGTACGGCGAAGCTGAGATAAAACGCATCGTGGAGCTTTGTTGAAGTTGAAAAATCCTTTGGTATTTCTTCATAGAATGTATGTACATTTCTCAAACCACACGTACTTGGAATGAAGATGTTTGTTATTTTATTACTTACATACGTACCCGTTAACACCATTGTAGTTTAGTGGGAAGGTAACACGACGAATACAGGTTCCAAACTTCTTTATTTTTCCTGTATTTACACTTTTTCTTTTAGCAAGGTACTTAGAACCTAGTAGCTAAATTATCTACTTTTCGCCCGACATCGAGACATTCCGTGTTGAGTGACGGAACTCAACGGCTCGCTTTGTTTTAGGTTCCAGAGTTTAAAAATGAAAATAATTTATATATACCTCCGGGTTTGAATCGAACCTACAACATAGTAAATAGAAGTTCACAGAAAACTAGTGATTCAATTATTGCAAATTCTAGAGTATTGCCTAGGTACAATATACAATATATAACTTTACAGTTTTTCAAACCAAATATAACCTAATTTAAAGAAAATAGCTTAAATGAAATAGATAAAAGTTTGAATGAAATTTGACATGAAAAGAAAATTTGAACGACAGATGATATCTATGGCAGATAGATAGACGAAATTGCATCACTTGTCATTTTACTTCAAAATTTGAAATCGAATATTTTACAAACCTTTACGCAACGACGAACTGACGCCAGTTTAAAGAAATAACTTATATGTATATATATTACGCAAAATCGCATAGTTCCAGTTAATTGTAGTTAATTTATGTAGAAAATTAGTTAGTTATTAGGGAGAGTGAAGAAGCATTGAAGAAATTCTATGGATTCCATAGATTCACCGTGCTCCTCCAAGAGCTGCTGGTCCAGCTCGGGACTTGCTGACTTGCTGTCCTCTGCCTCACTGTCTTCGCTCCTCGACCTAGCTTAGCAATTTTAAAAAGATGCCTACTAATGTCACCTTCGAGATACGTGCTAGAACTAATATGATATTATTAAAAGATATATATATATATATATATATATATATAAATGTAGGCGTTAACGTACAAATAGTGTTTAAATATATATATCTAATATGTTATTATGGAATTAAAAAGCAAAAGATAAAAGATCAAACAATCTGTATGGAATATTATAATTTTTCAATATATTATACTGTCATACTACTTATTGAAGAGTTCGTGACTATAATTGCATTGACGAACGCGGCCTTGCGTTTCTCATATCAAAAATATCAATTAATTTTATATTAAAGTAGCGTGTTTAAATAGTATTTAAAAGGGAACTTATATAAACAATAGTTTGAACTTTATATTTTGAACGTAGAAAAACATTCAGTATACTTATATAATTTGTTAATTTTAAACGTTTTCTAAGAAATGTATAAAATTCTTATAATAAACCTACAAATATTAATAAAACATACAAGATTGAAAAAGACATATTTAGAAAATTTATAAAAAATTTAACACAGTGGCATTTGACCCGCGCCACTTAAAAACTGTTTAAGCGCTTTGACCGCTAAGCCATATGTTCAAGATTGGTTGCGGGTTCCCATTCGGTAGAATTTTATAATTTATTTATATTAATAATTAAATTAAAAAACAGACTGCCTTGACACTAGGTTATCTAAAGCTGGAGCAGATATAATACAACAAAATATTTTAATGGCATTCGTATGATTATTATACATACTGAAATGATTAAATAAGTTACTCAGTAAAAAGCAAAATATAACCTCTGCGGGCCATAAACATACATTTATTATGAATAATTAAAACCCCAGTGAGTTTCATTTGTTCAGGGTAATCTCAGAAACTACTGTACATTTTTTGTACATTTCATTTCCGCCAAAGGAATGAAATGGAATTAAAAAATTCGTGGCGTTGTGGGACAGCGGCCGACTGCAAGCGACTGATTGTGGGTTCAATTCCTACTGGAGGTGATAATATTGAAATTATTTCATTTTGTCTGGTGACTGGAGATGAAAAGTTCCGCCACTCAACAACTATTGTCTCGGATTTAAGCGCAAAGTGGAGAACAGTGGAGTGTCTTGACATATTTTTTTTTCATGAAATTGGAATACAATGTAAAAATGTTAGATTTAAAATTATAATTTTACCTATATCTCTGCAATTTTAATATATATCGGTTAATATAATAATGAAAAGGTTTAATAATAAATTTTGTTTTCAGATAATATGAACAATGGATTACAACGATACATTCAATGTCTCAGAGCCCTACAAGCCTTACTATGAACGACCTGAAACTTACATTGTGCCGTTGATATTCGCCTTAATATTCATTATAGGCGTGGTGGGTAACGGCACTCTCGTGGCTGTTTTTGTGAGACACAAGGCTATGCGAAATGTTCCTAATACGTAAGTATTATTTTGTTTATTTTTTTCATTATTTTTTATCTGTGAATGTAACTCTGCTCCGAAATGTTAAACAATCGCGTATTGAGTGGAAACTTGATGTACTCTACGAGTCGACTGTTTAGACCGAATTAGCTCCCTAAATTAACTAGATTTTTTACAGCTTCACGCTAGTTCCTGCATAGCAGGTCTCTACCTGCTATGCAGGGATGAATGTCTTGACACTAGGTTCTCTCTAGAACCTAGTGTCAAGACAGTCAGCTCACAACATAGAACCCTTACACTTAAAAAAATCCTTACGAAACTAACCTTTTGTAGACAATTAGTACCTCAACCTTAACGAAGTTATTAAATTATAAAAAAGTAAATTCTATGTACGCTCTTGCCAAAATATATAGCTAAAGTGGAATTTAACTGATCGTTGTCTGTACATGGAAGATATATGAAAAAGAAAGTATTGGGTACATTTATGAGTATAATAGGAATAGGAACACAAAACAATGATTTTTAATTTTCTTTGCTGTTTGTCTTTTTGTTTGTGCACGCTTATTTTAGAAATGGTCTTATCGATTTAATTACAATTTAAACTATTGTATTATAATAAGCTTTTTTAAACATTTAGTGTTTATTACATTCCAATCGGGTTATAAACAAAAAAGTTACAACCATTTAAATTATAAATTTAAGCAATGCTTGTGATTTAAGTGTGATCGCGGGCGGGCGAAAAAACTAAATAGTTTAGTCATGTAGATAAGTATATATAAAGCGAAAAGCACGATTTTTCATTTGCTATATTAATAATTTAAACATAAAATTTATAAAATTAATATCGTTGAATCTTGATTTTCATACAAAACTATTCATTCTCTTTTACGACCTTTTTTTAACATAATTTATGAATTTGCTAAGTGTCAGTGACGTCAGATCGTCATTATGCTAGAAGCTCCGCTAGATATTACCGATGTGAAAACAGCAAATTATATTCAAATCCAGAATAAATATTTAAAATGAAAGTTCAGCAAGAACAATGAGGAGAAATTTATGAATTTGAATAGACAAATTGTTATTAATAAAAATATATTATTTTTAATACAGCAAACAAATCAGCTTCAGGCTTTTTCCTACATAGCATCATAGGCAAAAAGAACCTATAATAGTATACATCTCTCAGTCCTCGATTGCCTCTTAAGTGATGGAACTCAATGCCGAAGTTTAAGAGAGGGGAAATTAATATAGTTTAATATAACATTCTCAGACTGAGGATTGCAAAACCACCACGTAGTGAGGTCAAGGTGTCGTTTATCCATCGTGGCACAGTGTTACAGCGGCTGACTGTAAACGCGATTGGTTGTGGGTTCGATTCTCGCTTATTGTGATTTCTTTTGGCGTATTAATTTCGGGCGGGAAGCGACAAGAGTGTCATAAAGCTAGGGTCTCTTTGACATAATATGTAAAAGGCCAGTGGCTTTGGATGCTCAAAAGATGTTCTCAATGTGAATCATTAACTTTTTCAGAACAATGAAAAATTACTTTAAAAATACCTTTTTTTCGTTTTATTCACCAAAATCGTAATCAAATGCCGTTGCTTATTAATTAAATGTAATAAATATTAAAAAAAGCTTTTATACAATAGAAGTATTTCAATATTATCACATCATAGATATATTTGTGTTATGTGCATTTTTAAAACATATCCGAAGAAGCAATCTTTTTTTTTTTTAAATCTATTTTTACTTAGGGACTTTTTATGTTATAATACAAACAATCCCTAAAACAATCTTCAACACACACAATTATGGCATTTCCTTAATCTTCTAAGAACACTATTTATACTCAAACTTATACAACATCTTAGCTATGACAGAAAAAGGTTCAGACAATAAACATTGGAAAACACCTACATCTCTTAAATTTAAATTATATCGACGAATTAAATCTTGACGGGCCCCGGCGTTACGGACACATTCCATGAAGCAATCTTATTTAGCAATTCTTATTACTTTTAATCATTAAAATCTAGCCGTTCTATACGTCACAAAAGCACTGGTTTCAGACCCCCACATTTAGTTCTCCATATTAATGAACTCTACAATTACTAGAGTTCACCTCCATATAAACTTGAATATAATCTGTGGGTAACTACACTTATTTATACCAGTTAAATGATACACTTGTACGCCCACTCGTTTTCAGTGTTTACAAAAGTCGATATACTGTTCAAGTATAATAACTACGGAACAGTAAGGGGTTCAAATCAAAATTAATAAATAATATTGAAATTTTAGTCGTTTTCCCTAACATGTAATACCACTATTACATAAAGTAAAATCAATTAAATTACAATACCTTTACCTGGCAAATAAAACTTTAAAGTCATCAAAATTTATAAACAAGTTAGAAAAAAACGGCTAAAAGGCTTTAAGGAAAGAAAAAAACGGCTAAAAGGCGTCAGCTTCACGCTTGTTCCCGCATAGCAGGGTAGTTAGAAAGACACTAGTGTCATGACACTCCGTTCTCCACTTTCCGCCAGAATTCGAGACATTGCGTGTTGAGTGGGACATAAATGCCGCGCTTTGTCTTCAATGAAAATAATTAAATTATGATAATTGAATGAATACGCTTAAAAGTATTTTCTCGTTTTTAACATTCTTTATGTCGCCTTTTATACTGTAAAAATTTTGTTTAATGTTGTGTAACATTCTTTTTTATTTGTTTTTGGTGTACAATAAAGAGTATTTACTATTCTTTTAAAAAGTTATTTACACACTTACGAAATTGAAAAACATATATTTAGAAAACGTATAAAAATTTGAACGCAGCGGTATTTGAACCCGCATTCAAGCTTTATCTTGAACAGTTTTCAAGAGGCACTGGTTCAAATCCCGCTGCGTTAAAATTTTTTATATATACGTTTTATAAATATATGTTATTTTGGTCGTCCTGGCAGTATGTAATGAAAATATTGTATTGTTTGGAAACGTGTGAAAATTGTAGTGTATCGAACTGTTATGATAATACATATACCTTAAGGACGTTTTAAAAATAAAATTAGTTTTGTAATTAAGTTATTATTACTTATTATTTATTAGGCTATATTGACATGTGTCACGCGCGGAATATGGAAAAATTATAGAACTACGGATTATTACATATATATGTTTATTTCTGTTTCAAAATAAAATAATAAAATATACATACATAGCTAGTACGAGTATGTAATAGATCGGTAACAAGAGAGTCAATGTACCCTTTCAATTTGATTTTCATACATTAATATCAACATAGGTATGACTGTAAACTCGATTGCTTGTTTAATGGTTCAATTTCTACTCTTAAGAATGATTTATATTTATATAATATTTCTCCGTTCCGATACCTAAGACAAAGTGCGGCGTTGAGTTCCACAACTCAGCATGTGATGTCTCGATTCCGGGCGAAAAATGGAGAACGGAGTGTCTTGACACTAGGATCTCTCAGACTACCCTGCGATACGGACAAAAGCGTGAAGCTGTTAAACAATCAAGAAAGATGATCGAATAGAACCAGGTCAAATAAAGCGTGTTGAATATATAAGGCCCTAGTATTAATCTAGAACAAAATCCGTAGCAACAATAATTCACACCAAGAAACTAAACCTTACAACGCAAATGGATGCATAATTTCGTAATGGACGGAAGGAATGTTGGAAGAAACAGTTTGCAAGTTCGCAAGTTTGTGTATCGACACGCCATCCTTGGGTTTATTTTTCATTAAATTGTCTTGTACTGCCTACTGTGATATCTATTATTATTTGCGGTACGAACGGCTGTGGGTTCGATCTCCACTAAGGGGTATGATTATATGTAAATTATTTTTATTTTGCTGCTCTGGTAACATCTGGCAAGCGCGGCGTTGAGTTCCACCACTCAACACGCAAAGTCTCTAAATCGAAAGTGTAGGACGGGTTTTAATATTGGGTTATAGCTGTAGACCCTGTTATACGGAAAAAGGTATGAAAAAAGATACAATTATTTAATTTAACATAATTTTATATTTAATAGAACAGCACAGTTCACAATTTTAAATTAAGTTCTGAGACTGTCGTTTAGAATGAAGTACTTAACTTCTAGCTTTACGTAACTAACATCCGATGTTTCAGTCGAGCCGCAACCGACTAGAAATTATTTAAAACACTGCACTTTATATAACTTCTACAATCGCGATATATCAGTGCACTTTAATCGGACTACCTATAACTTCTAACATACTGTGGCAATCTAGGTACATATTTTAGATGGAATAATTTCATTATTCAAATCTGGTAGTAATTCATATTATAGTATCATAAAAGATGCAATTTTTTTTGTGAAATGTTACGTTTCGAAACACACGGACAATCGATGTGTAATATACGTTTTTTAACATTTGATTATTGATTTGAAATTGAACTGTTATAAAAAAGTAAATCTACAAGCATTAAATCGTCGTTTACATGTGAGGTAAGATTTAAATGTGACAAGGGTGTGAAAGACTGGGCGTAATGAAGAACGGATGAAGAACGTTAGTGTTTTTGCACTCAAATTGAAACCTTAATTACACATAAAAAGAAAAGGCATTTCATGATTATAATATGCTAAACTTCATATTGTAACATTTACTTATTTCACGTAATTTAAACAGTAGGGCAAAAGATCCCAGTGATTTCTCACTCTTCAGGCAGTACGAGCTTTTGGATTGGATTGGATGTTGTAAACAGGTATATAATATAACGTATAAAGTATTTCCTTTCTGCATTTATTCTCCATATAGCCATTAGCTGTGACAAATTTTATTTTCCATCCAAGATAAAAATAATAATGATGATAGACTCAGTGTACCACAGGCTACGATGGTCTTTTTACATATATATATATATTTACTTTACTTACACGAGCAAAAAAGTCTGTAGACTTTTCACACATTAACTGAAATGTGAAGACTTTTGTTTTTATCACCCACTGAAGCCTAAAAACTTTTAAAATGGCCCTTTTTGTTTTCTAAAACTTCTTCAGTCGTAGACAGATTTAACAATAGATATTTTAAGAAAGTATCTTAAAACCGTTTTTCACACATACATTAGTACCTATGTAAATACATACATACATTTACATAAATATGTAATATGTAATTTATTTCAACTGCTTTTATTATTTGCAAAAATTGGAATACATTGTATATCTGAATGATTATTTATATATTTATTTTTATTGTTACTATTTATTTATTATAGCTATAGCTAATAGTATAGCTATTAACAGTTAAATACTATGTGGGCACTCATAAAGGAACCATACCTAGTGTGGGACCATCAGATGTGGGGCATTTCACGCAAGCGGGCAGCGAGTTTCCGAATTCTGTTTCAAGTTAAGAACAAATCAATGGGGGATGTATTAAAAATTGTAAATTATAGTTTTGTTCTTATTATTCGTGAACCTATAAATAATGCATCCATACATACCGTCGTTCGAAATACAGTATAATTGAAGACAAACAATATTGTCAATAGCAGATGCAGTGTGGCGACCATGGCAAATTACCAGATTCGATTGGGATGAACTCGGAAATTGCTTCAGCAATTGCTAACCAACGTCGGTAAATCATATAAATGATCAAAATCTCACTAAATGCCGCTATTATAATATATTTATAGTAAAATGAATATGAAAAAAAATATTTCAACTATTTCTACAAAGGTGGTTTGGGCCCGTCGAGAATATGAGTGATGAAAGAATTCTAAGAAAGATATACGACGACCTCGGTTGACCTTCGAAGACATAATATTGATGGTACTGCAAAAAAATTACGTAAAAAGTATAGGCGAAAGAAGTAACCAGGTACCGTAGCGTTTGGTGCTCCTTTCTCAATGATTGACCCCGCTAGGGATAAAGGGGGCAGTTATTTATAGTATCAAAAAGAACTATATTTTTTTTATGGCAGCGCAGCAGCTTTGTTGGAATGTGTATTGATACGAATGTCAGATTATTTTGCTAATATTCGAATTTTCTTATATTTAAATTCATTTCATATTTACAAGACCAAACAAAAGCAAATTTGAAATATTGCAATTCTTGTGAGACCAAAGAATAATGTGGAAATTTGGAAATTATATCATTTAACACATACTCGTTGTTGTTTTTCATATCAAATGATACTTTAAAAATGTTAAAATACATAGTGACTGATGAATGATTAAATACGAGTATTTAAAAGTGTAAACATTTACATTGACCTCTATTTACCTAACAAAACTCTGAAAGTGGGCATAGATAAATTAAATAATATTAAATAGTTTTTATCATTTTAAAATGTTAATTATACACTTATTAAATTAAAAAAATGGAACGCACGCATTGAACGCATGGCTTAGTGGTCAGAGCGCTTGGGCGGTTTCCAATAGGCGCAGTTTCGAATCTCGCTACGTTCAAATTTTAATACGTTTTCTAAAAATAATATTGAATACTTTTCCGTTCAAATGCAACTTCTTAAAACCCAAAGCGGAAGAGCTCATTATAAGCCTACCTTTCAAATTCAGTGTCTAACAATATAGGCATATATGTTAAAATGAATGCCCAATTCTTAATCAAAAGTAGTTGTCGCTTAGGTGGCAGATATAGGAGTTCGGATAAGGAAATTGCAAAAGTTAAACCGCTTCTTTGGCTAACGTTTGATCACTTTTAATTAGTAGCAAACTGATTTCCGAACAAGTAATCAATGGCTCTTGAGATTTGAGAAAACTTTATTTCATATTATTATACTAACGTTATTAAGTGTAATTTTTATTAGATTTTTTCAATATTTATTATATGCAGATTTGTATTGAAATTTATATGTATGTAAGAAAACATATTTTGTGAACTAAACTTTATATTATTTATATCTTAAAAAAGTAAATACAATTAGATTTGAGCATAGTTGTGGATTTCAGTACCAGTCGAAGAAATTGTTTGTAAAAGAAAAAAAAAACATTTAAAAATAAATCAAGTTTGATGTGATAAGTGTCACTCAACTTGTCATATTTCGTAACAGTCTATCATTAACTATAAGAGTCGGAACTCAACGCCGCGCTTTATCTTATTTAAACATGCGGATTGTTTTGTTGAGACGTTGTTATAAATTCAATACAGAATTTTATATAAACTTTTCGCTTTTTACTTCATAGAAGTGTAGGCAGAGAGAGCTTAGTGCAAAGATACTCCATTCTCCGTTACTTTGTCGTTTATCTAACTAGAACTGTGAAATGCCAATAATTTTAATATAGTGGGTGGGTTTGTATGGAATCCAAAACTATTGCGTTTTCAGACAGATTTTAACCCACTAAACCATGATTGCTCAATACGTAATTATTTATTAGATCGAGAATTGAAAAACGGAGAAACGCTTCACTAAGGTTTCACTTTCTACGTCAGATAACATAAGATCTTCGAAGCTTTGTTTAAACACTGTTAATTACTAACAAACTGTTTTCTGAGAAAGTAATTAATGAGTACGAAGCTCCAGATACTAAGGCGAGCTGGAATTGTATTTATTTGCTTATCAACAGGGAGGTTGCTTTGATATGAATTCAAAATTAAATAATGATACTATATCTTCTTTAATAGAAGATACAAATTTGAATTACTGTAAACTTTATTTTGGCGAAAGTAAAGTCACTAGTATTTTTTAAAGCTTCACACTTTCCGCATAGCAGGGTAGTTAGAGAGAGTCTAGTGATAATACACTCTATTTTTCACTTTCTGTCCGAAATTTAGACATTGTGTGTTGAGTGGCGGAACTAGACTTCTTTTTACCTGCTGTGCTGGAAAAAGTGTGAAGTTGTATTTAAAACGATAACTCACAATCACTTTGATTGTTTCTATAGGTTTTGTTTTGCCTATTGTTGTGTATATAGGTACTATACTAGATACGTTTATATATTTTGTGTGGTTAGGCGAACCGTGACCGAAACGAATGTAATGCCATGTCGGGCGAAAACTAGAACTTGGAACGTTATATTAGCTTCTTATTAATTATCTTTATACTAACTTCTCGTAAGATTTACCATTTTAATGTTAAATATTTAAAAAAAAACATATATAAGTTTAAACGTAGTTTGATTCGAACCCTCCGAACCCAAAATCTTGGATACTGTCCAACCACTGTAAACGCTTAGTCATAATGTTAAAAATTTATATTAGTTAATCAAGTTAGTTGAAATAACCTATACGAGTAAACGGTATTTTAATTTTAACTTGTAGCTCTTCATTTCTATCTCTTTACATCGGAATATTCGGGAAATGCAATAAAATGAACAAATGCTGCACAAGGCTATTTTTTCTTACCTGTCAACGATGGGTTATTTAAAATTAAAAAAGTATAAGACAATCGGTTATAGTTTTTAAGAGTATTGAATTGAATTCAGCAATTGCTACGGTGTGCTACGATTTGCTACGGTCAGGTGTCGTTCAAAAAATAGTACAATAGTAACGATAAAGAAAACTGAAATTTAGAATATTGCTTTAGCCCAGATTTCTTCAATATTCATTGAAATTGGAATTCAGGCTATTGGAAACTGTCTCCGGCTACGTCTGACAACAAAAATAAATTGTGTTACAAGACTTCCTTAGGTCAATATTAAGCTAATAAATAGTAAAAGCGTATTAAAAATGAAGTTTACTTTCAATTTCCAGCCATGATAATAGATAATAAAGGAAAACAAAGTCAACGTATAAGAATTTCGACGTAGCCGGATGTAGAACGCATGGCTCAGCGGTCAGGGCGCTTGAACGGTTTCAAGAGGCACGGGTTCAAATCCCGTTGCGTTCAAATTTTTATACATTTTCTAAATATATGTTCTTCAATTTCCTAAGTGTGTGAATGACACTTTAAAAGAATGTTAAAAATAATAAATATTTTTTTACAGGTATATACTCTCCCTGGCTCTAGCAGACCTCTTGGTAATCATCACGTGTGTGCCATTTACGTCTCTCGTTTACACCTTGGAATCCTGGCCGTGGGGAGTCACGGTATGCAGAGTTTCTGAAGCAGCTAAGGACGTCAGTATAGGCGTGTCAGTGTTCACACTGACTGCCTTATCAGCAGATCGATATTTCGCAATTGTGGATCCGTTAAGAAAGCTTCATGCTACAGGTTAGTGCTAAAAATGGATATAAATAGTATATTGTATAAGAATTTTTTATATACTTTTTATTGGGTATGAATTGAAAAACCAGTAATAAATGTATTTTTTCGACATTCTGGTCACTTTTTAACCTGACAAAGAAAGTAACTAGCATATAAATATAAACGTTGCCACAAGTTGGATTAGGAACCTAAAAAGCGATGTTATTAACGAAAGGATTTTTTATACTTCGAAAATAATGCATAGAAAATTTGTCCAACAGTATAAAAAAATATAATATATAATTTTAACATATATTTTCGATAGCAAATGAACGCTCTATATTGCTAAAATTACGGCAGCCTCCATAATACAATATTAACCCTTTATCTTGGCGGTTGTTCAACATAGTCAAATTTCAGTAAGAGTATTAAATATTCTTGTTAAAATATATTTGACATATAATTATTTATAAATAAAGTGGTAATATTTTAAAATTTGATTTATATATGAAGTCCCTCTTGGATAATAAGGCCAACTAAGCTATACGATCTCATTTAGAAAACTCAATAGTGTTATTAAATTGTAAGTTTATTGCTTGAAGAGCTTTGTAAGAATATATAAATTATATTTAACAAAACAAAGCTTTCCCGAATATTGCAGTTTTACCTTTTGGTTCATTTGATTTTAGTTTTTGATACTGCACAATGGAGTGTCATTAAAAAAATAATGAGTACCATAAAAGAGAATAGTATTAATTTTTTTAAGCTTCACACTTCCGTCTCCCTAATTCGGGAGTTAAATTAAAATAATATAATTTAAATAAAATCATTCCCTTAAATGGGAATCGAACACACACACATCGGGTATATAAACGCTGTCACACTGCGCCACGATGGGTTCACTTTAACTTTAGTATTCATAGATATTTAACAAATTTTGAACTTAAAAAATTAAAAAGACAATATACTAAATATAATACAGACTAACTTACATATTTTTACTGAACTGAAGCGATGTTAGCATAATAAATTCACTAATAAGTTATTTTTAAATTTAACAAGCATTTTTTATTCTAAATATTTTATTATAAAATTATCACACAATTGGCTGTAATTATAAACAAAAAAATTATAAAAACCATAATAATATTTGTGAGGCAACATCAAACAAATACCGCAGTCTCAATGTTGTGCCAAGAAAATAATTATTTCTTAACAATTAGTTAAAGATAAAAGCTTAAAACACTGAGACTTTTATTTTAATTCCATCTATATATCTCACAAAAAACCTTTAAGAACTGAATTTCGCAGTTGTAGCTTTTGATATTTTATAAATTCAATATGACCGTCGATCATAGAAAATATTTTTCAATAAAATGTTTTTGATAACCTATTTTCGTCAGCAATTTTTTTTTTAAATGCAATATTTACTCAAGTGATATTTCAACTTACAGCCTACGCGTTTAATCAAACATCTGACTCTACAGTGGATGTGTATTTGTATGAATAGTTATTTTTGTGAAATATATTCGAAGTGTGGCAACTCCTCATATCACAATTACTTCGTCACCCACTTATATGGCACTTTTCCAACTGAAAAAGTCATTCCTCCCTTCCATTCCTCCCAAAATTTTACACTTAATTAAAGCTTCGAATGGGAATGTGAATAATTAAAATGATTTATGACACAATATTCTTTTTTAACTTTTAAAAGTTATTGCAGTGTATGAAAAAAGTCTGTGATGTTATTTGATTTTACATAAACAAATGCTTACTGCAGCGTCTCTAATGAGTTGCCACCATATAAGATATGGTGGCAACTCTAAACTCTAAACTAGATCATGTACCTATTAAACCCAAATCTATTTAAGAGTTGTAAAGGTAACAAATATCTACAAATATGCACCAATTAAACTCGAACCTATTACTAAAATCCGCATCAACATCGGACTAGCAGTTTTGGAGATAAATGGCAACATTGGTTTGCGCAAATAAACACACAACTTCTCACCTTAAACGCATATATCATCTCCGTACTTTCGCGGGTAAAAAAATACATTCTGCTCTCTTGTTCTAAAAACATCTAAACCAAAAGCGAAATCCAGTTAAAATATTTACATTTTAAATATACTTTGTAAAAACAAAAAAAGTGCTAGAATGTCCTAAAAAAAATACTCTACACTTATTTTATCAATGGTTTTACCTTTCTGATTTTCTCGCGACAGTAATCCTATAATGTTAATGTTACGTCAAAGAAGTGTAACGAACCGGTGGCACTTTAGTCGAGTGGAAAAGACGACCGTTTCAATATTTAAAAAATGTTATATTTGACAAATGAGCAATAGTATTAAAAAAAGTATTTAACTGATATATTAAGCTATATGTGTATACCAGAGGTCATTGTGGGGGAATGAAACAGCGTCTGATTGTACATTGATTAAAACGATTGGTTGTAGCTTCAATTCTTACTCGAAGGAATGATTATAATTAAAATATTTTAATGTCCTTTTCGCTTTCGCTTAAATACTACCGTATTGTTTTTTAACGTGAGGAAATCCGTTACGGATACAAGCTTGATTGGGGACTCGGACGTGGTTCTGTGGGACCTCACGGGTCTCCTCCTCGACCGCCAGTAGCGGAGGCCACGGGAACTCAAATCTTCTGTGGACCCCGGAAGCGGGAGCCAACAAGGCCGTGGTCGCGGAGTCGATGGTGGTAGGCACCGTCGTCGGCCTGCCCAGAATAGCGCGTGGGAGCGACTAGTGCCTTAACACCTTACATACTATCCTAATGCGTCAATTTAAAGCAACGTTGACTTGTTGTTTGATGAGTTTTGAACCTGAAGCAAGTTTTAATACGGTACTTGTATTATTCGAAAGCAGTCAGTGTCAATCATTTATTTAATAAACAAGTTTAAAATAAAAGACTAAATTTCTTTTAACATGTAATCGATTATTATATAACTTTATCTCATTTACCGATTAATCTCCTTCGTATGTTTTATATACAACGTTACATTGGCGCTACTGGCACGTTCGAAGCGACATAATTAAAGAACTGAACTGAACTGAAAATATAAGTCATTTTATATGAAAATTTTGACCTATCTACAAGAAATTATATACATAGCAGTATTTTTTATTTACAATTGCTTGATAATGAATGATAGTTTACGAAATTCTACCCAGCAGTTTATATTATCAAAAAATAGAGTACATTGCAAATCTCGTCTATTTTCCGCTTCAAGATTGAATTTTATACCAAACCATACTTTTTGAGCTATGATACCACAGCTTAGCTACTCCCTATAATTTCAATTCTGAAAGTATAATTTAATCTTCGAACAGTATTTGAATATCGCAAAATATATAAAACATTTTAAAATATTCGGAAGCCATTTTACAAAGCTATTATTATAAGAGATTAGAGAATGGAAATGAAGAAATTTCTGTAGTCTACACTAAGTCTTCAACAAGTGACACTTAATCAATTGACTTCCTTTTTACCAAATTTCTTTGCCTTTTTTGATATTACAAAAAATTAGGTAAGCTCCTTTGATTATTTTTAAAGGTCGTCTAAGTAAAATATAGACAAAACTGGAAAAAAAAGTTAATTACAATTTTTTTATATGAAACGTTTTATATGAAGGCGTGTCTAGGCAGTTTACTGGCTTTAGCCAACTCGTATGCCGTGAAGGCAAACGGCATAACTATGCCATGCCATGTGGGTGTGTATGATTGATTTAGGCCATGAAAACGCAGTGGAACAGTGACTGTAAACACGACTGATTATGGGTTCGATTCGCACTCAGAGGATTTTTATGTGTAAATTATATTAATTTCTCTGCTCCTGTACCTAAAACAAAGTACCTTCACCTCCCACCCGAATCCTTGACATTGCGTGTTGAGTGATGGATTCAATACGCGCTTTGTCTTGTGACCAGAGCGAATAAATTTAAATATGTATAATCATTCCCCCGACTGGGAATCGAACCATCGCTTATACAGTCAGACGCTATCACACTGCACCACGATGGCCTTGTTCTAAATTTAAATATTAATGTAGATGTTTCACATGTAGGGGGCGTGCTGTTAATTTTCATTCGTTTTTCTACAGGATAAGCACAGTTCGTTTTTCGCTCATAGATAAATTATATTTTGAAATGAAACTATTTTAACCGTATGAATGGCGTATAATTTTGGTATTCGAAAATACATTTTAGAACCTGACGTTTCGAACACTTTACAGTAGTCCAGGGTCACAGGTTGACTGAGGAGGCACTTGTCTGTCATTTGATACAATTATTATCTCAAACTACCACCAACGATTTCTTAATGCGCGTACTGCCCTGGATGCTTGCAAAATGAGCTGACTGTATCTGGCTCTCTGGTGTAATCGGATTGAGACTTCAAAGTTTTCAGTATTGGGTCCCAGGTTGTAGAAAGTTTCCAAACGTCTTCTCTATTGAAATTAGGGTGCTTTTGTATTTCAATACCAAAATTATACGTGATTAATCCGGTTAAAATAGTTTCATTTCAAAATGTGTAATAATCGTGAAAATCAAAGAACTTTTTTAATTATATTTGTTTGCTTATTGTGCCGTGCTTTGATCATAAAAATGACGTGTGAATGCTGGCATTAGCTGGCACTGGCATTATAGCGGAGTTACTTATTTTATGTAATATCCATTTAATTGTTATTTATTATACAAATATTGATATAAAATTTTACTGTTATATAAATATGTATTGTTGGTAATGTAATTTATGCGCCGGTTCAATTACTGTGAGTTAATTTATTTTCATAATTAATTGATCATTACTTCAATAAACTAACGTACCTAATTTCAAAAGTCATAATTATATACGATGATAATGGGTTCAAAGTGGCCCTGGGGGAGGTATAATTTTGGAAATATTAACATTTTCATCTGAGAGGAACTGGATAGGCCATACGCTACGTCCATACAGAATTCAGCACATATAATACATGAAGAACTATTAAAATAAGAATAATAATGAATATTTGTGCCACAACTAATATCTACCTTGTTGAATAAGGCAATAAACCTAGCACGATATACGTTCTCTAGTTTTATCTATCCAGGCGGGCCTGTTAATCTATACATATAATAAAAATTTTACTGAGCGCTTACTGTGCGTAGAAAATATATGAAACAAAATATTGTTAAAGGGATTTTTCAATATAACACAATCCAAAATCATGATTTTTGATTTTATTTGCTATATTTACTATATTACTTATCTGTGCGTTTGTGCAAGCTTGTCTCAGAAACGGCTAAACCTATTTAAATACAGTTGTGACTATTGTATAGTGGTAAAATTATTTAATCAGTTCATAAATAAAAAAATGACAATCATTTAAATTATATATTTAAGCACAGTTAGTGATTTAAATAAGAACGCGGGCGGATGAATAAACGGAACAGTTTAATCGTGTAATTTACGCAGGCAAAGCCACGAGCGTGTCGCTAGTAACATTATATTAACCTATATGTTGCCAGCGACTTTACTCAGGTATTGATGAGCACATCTATGCCAAATTAGTATAGATTGCCTATCATCAATTGCTTGTTTTTAGCGTAACTCGAGCGTCTATAAACTATGACACAAAGCGGCAGCCTCTTAATTATCATTATGACACTAATGACACTTGTGGCGAAAACAAGTTAGTGTCCGTGAGAGGAAGTTGTTGCCAAGTTGCTTGTTGAAAGTTTCTCTTACTGACAGTAACTGCTATGCACATATTGATATGAAACTATTTTTAACCGGATTAATCGCGTATGTTTTTGGTATTGGAAAATACATTTTAAAATCCCGACGTTTCGAACACTTTACAGTAGTCCGTGGCACAGGTAGGTGAGTCTACCTGTGTTCACGGTGAGTCTAACTGTGACCAAAAATATACGCGATTAATCCAGTTAAAAGAAGTCTCATTTCAAAATGTGTAGTAATCGCGAAAATCAAATATCTTGAAAGAGACATATTTAGAAAGGGTATAAAAATTTGAAAGCAGCGGGATTTGAACCCGCGCCTCTTGAAAATCGTTATAGTTCAAATTTGTATACGTTTTCTAAATATGCCTTTTTCAATTTTTTAAGTGTGCAAATAACACTTTAAAAAATGTTAAAAAAATATATATTTTTAAATATGTAATTTATCTTTTGTTTCATCTCACTACTCGAAATATTTAAAATTATTTATTAAATGAGTTAACTCATTATTAATGAGCAGAGGATGGAGAATAAATTGAAGATGCATTTTTTACCCAACTGCGAGAAACAAAGGAGTATAATGTGTTAATTAGTCTAAAAACAATAATAAAAATACACCACACATTCTTCAACAAATCCAATCTTCCAGAGTGGTGTTACATTTAAATGGGACCCAACTGGTAATCTTTTTATTTTGCTAAGAATTTATTTCGTTCTCTGCGTAAATTCTAAGCCACGGTGCTTGTTTTTTTTCCCGTTTCAGACATTTTATTTTATATTTTGCTTTTTATTTTTATTTTTGCATTGTAGCCGGGTTTTTTGTTTTCTTGTAATATTTTTTTATTAGTATTAATAAAAGTTTCGGTAGTTAGAATGTGTCTTATCTGTGAGTTCTTATTTCATTCATATTAGTTAGTAGATTTATGTGGAGAAAGTCAGAAAGCCAATGTCTTTTTCATAATAATGCATTACAAATACTTTACAGAAACAAAATTACACACAATACCACGTGTTTAGCGTATGCTAAAGGTTTCCTATATAAAATAACATGCACGTTGCTAAAGCTAAAGTACGCGTGTACTTTACGTATCAATGAGACCACTACATATAAAAGTTTATGATTCTAAGAGAGTTTTCAATTTACAACCATCGCATTTATTCTGATTAATTGTAACTGAGTAATAATACTGTCATCTGTAATTAATTTTATAATATTAAAAGTATAATTTCAAACGTAGTTTTAAAGGATACCTCGCTTGACCATCGAGAACACAGTATCGATGATACTAAAGGAAGGGAGGGAAGGGGGGTGTATGAAAAGGTTGATGACTGTGGTCGATGCGAAAGAAGTGTGTGGATCTCTCTGACAATTCCGCTAGGGATAAAGAGTGGAGCTAAAAAAAATATTTCAGCTTCAGGCTTTATTCGCTTCCCGCCCGCATTAGAGATATTGCGTATTGAGGGGCGATACTCAGCGCCACGCTTTGTATTACCAAAACGGAAAAATTCTAATAATCCATATATAATCATTCAACATAGTAGGAATTGAATCCACAACCATCTCGCGTGAACGACTCGTAAAAACTGACTGTAAAGTCAGACTTCCAACTGTCCAACTTCGCCACGATGACCTCATATTTAAATTCCTTATAAAATATTCACATATCAAACTCACCCAGTGGGCTAAAAGGCTACTTCGTAATAATGTTATTACAAAAATATAATATAATAAAAAAAATTGGCAAAATATATTTTCAAATTCGTATAATGCCAATGGGTTATAAAGGTCTATTAACGAGGATAAAATGCTTGACTATCTGCGTTCATCTGACTGGCCATCCTTTAGAATTGAAACAAAATACTTTCGTTACATGGACAGTACTCCCCAAATTTAAATTTAAATGTAAAAAATCTTAAGGCCGTAATGGTTTAGGACCAGCATCTGACTGTATCACGTCTATAACGTAATCATTGTGGGTTCCATTCCCACTCGGAGAAAGGATTTTAAATTATTATATTTACATAAATATATTATAAATATTTAATTCTAATGAATATAGAACATAATTTAATTTTTTACATTTTTTAAAGTGTTAATATTGAAAATCATATTTAGATAACGTATAAAAACTCCAAGAAACGTGGGTTCGAATCCCGCTGCATTCAAATTCTTATACGTTTTCTAAATATGTTTTTCAATTATAATTACACTTCTTCATGAACAATCATTCGAACTGGTCAAGAGTATAATACTTTAGTTCACTAAATTAGTCCTTGTTAAACCTTTCAGGATTATAAGTGTCTAATTTCGGCATTTTTTAAATATTTAGGGAAAAACTAATAAATCCTCTAATAGATTATGGTATTAAAATGCAAAATCATAGACGTTATTATATTTTTCTATTGTTTCCTTCCATGCTTGTATTCTTCGTATTTAGTATTGAAATATGATTACCAAAATCAATTTTTTTTAATTTTAAATAATTTCATTGACAATTAGTTACTTTACATAAAAAAAATTCTATTGCCCATACTTT
The DNA here is from genome assembly GCA_038994665.1 of Podotricha telesiphe. Taxonomy (NCBI): domain Eukaryota; kingdom Metazoa; phylum Arthropoda; class Insecta; order Lepidoptera; family Nymphalidae; genus Podotricha; species Podotricha telesiphe. The sequence goes on from JAOYRR010000575.1 coordinate 66,360, forward strand.
TGTTTGTCTCAAACTTTGGAAACCTGCGACAAACAATGGATACCATAAGGTAAGTTTATTTGATTCTGCGATTTATATATCCGAAACGCAAATCCCTTAGAGACATCAAAATGGCGTTAGATTTTTGTGATAACATTTTTTTATTTCCTTCATCTTTTCCTGTCGAAAAACACGTAAAACCGTGAACCCCAATTTATCAAAGATGATTGTTATAATATTTATATTATTGATTTATTCATCACCATATTGAATCTCCTTTCGATTCTTATTTCCGCCATTTATATATAGTTCATCTTAGTCGTTATAAGCAATTAGAGGCTTTATAGACTGTAAAATGACTTAAATTAATAATTAAAATAATTATATTAATATACTATTCATACGCTGTACGCTGTATAGTTATACGCTGTATTCCCTTCACTTACTTCCACAGGTTGGCTAAAAGAAATGTCTTTTAGAGATAAGTCCACTGTTGCTAACTTAATTTCTGGAATGGGAGTTGTATTGTTATTTTTTTAAGTGCAATAAAAAATATATCAACGCTGTCACTGAGCCACGATGGCCTCGTATTAAACAATTAATTGTTATTAAAATATAAATTGTTTTGTATATAATATAATTTTGTTTTCTATTTATTCGGTACCTAGTGGCTCAGTTGGTGCGTCAAATACACGTTGCCTTAGTAACGTGTACGTCACTTTATACAAGTGTTAAGTGTATACGAAACATATAGAATGTGTAATATTTACTCCACTGCTTCCACCACTCCCCGTTCCCTCCTTCTTCAATATGTCTGCATAGTTTTTGTAAAAGGGAAAGCTTTTTTATGACTTTTACCTTTTGATTATTAAAAATATACGATAAATTTGTAACGATATATGATATATTCTTACTATATAAATTGCTATTATTTTAATACAATAATTTAAAACCTAATTATTGTAGCTTCTCCAATAACTCAATGTAATCCAAGAATGCTAAGCGCCGACGTAAGCTTCTTATCCTTTCTCTTAATCACGTATAAAGCCTTACTGCACGTTATTTTATTAAAATTTCGGTGAGTTAATATTTTATATTTAATAATAAGAATATAAATGGTGTAGTAGGATAGCATTTCATTGTAACCCTGATGGTTACGGGTTCGAGCCAACTATGGGGAATGATGATGGTAAATGGAAATGCAAAGTATAACGACGAGTGTCGCCACTAAGCACATAGTGTCAAATTCAGGTGGAAAGTGGAGAACGGAGTGTCTTGACACTAGCTTTTCTTTAACAACTTCGCTTTGCAAATTCCGTGATACTGCTTCTTGATATAGATGTATATTAACACAACACTGAAGGATATATTATATAAATATAAAAAAACCTAGACACCGTCACACTTTTTCCCACATAGCAGGGTAGTTAGAAAGAAATTAGTGTCATGCATGCATGCTAAGTAGCGGAACTCAATGCTTTGGGTTAAGTACTAGAACGGATAAATAAAAAATATTTAAATCATATCATTCCTCCGAGTGGGAATCGAACCCACAACCAATCTCTTTTACAGATGCTATCGCAATGCGCCAACGACCTCAATTTTTGTTTACGTTTATAATATATTTGAGTTATTTTATTAAATAAATTACTTTATATATAACAATTACTTCTCGAAATGTAGCGACTGAGTGAGGTATAATATGCGCTTTTCAAGTAGATTGCTCTCAATTAATCGTTTTTACCAAAATGGAAAAGCCTATTAATGTTATTGGTTCGGAAGTCTTTAATAGATTGCCTGGAGATGTCCTATGTGCTTCAAATTTTAGTATAAACTAAAGAAATCGAGAAGATCGAGAAATCGTTTTATATCTATGAATAATTCTTAGAAGCTGACATTATATGTAACTAAATAGATTATATTAATTTTTAATGGTAATATTGTAATGTAACCTTGTTAATATAACATTTTGACAACTAATTGTTTGACTTGTAATTTATAATTTCCAAAATCTGTCATCGCAAAGTCAGGCCATTAATAACAAAAACAAGATGATTATGATTATTCCAGCGCTTGTAGTGTAACAATCTAACTTTTCCCTATTTAATTTCCATTTTCGGAAGTAAAAGCCAAAGCTATTATAAAATATTTTAAGATAAATTATACTTGTGGTCCAATTATGAAAAAGAAATTTTGTTATTAATTTCTATAAGTATAATTAAAATTGGGGCTTATTATTAATAATTATCAAAGAAAACATTATTATAGAGAAGGTATACTCACAAATAATATGTATATAGGAAGCAATCGAATTGACTTTTTTAACATATTTGTAGAAAATGTGTAAATTTTAAACCGTTCAAATGGAGCGAATTCGAGTCCCACGCTTTCATAATTCAAAGTTATAATACTTTGAAAGCTATTTAAAATATTCTTTCCCAGTTTATTAGTTTTTCACTTATTTAAGAGAGAGCAATATGCACTTATTCGATTTCAACAACGTTAGAAAGTTAAGCATAAGAATCGTTTACTTTATAAACTGCCTGATATTTCTATTTTTTCTAGACCAAATGGCTATAACTTAATTAATATTACAAATTCAAGTAGAACAAACATTATTTACTAACAATATATTTTTCTGAGAAAAGTGAGTAATAAAAATCTTTTACAAAAGCACTTTTATCCATATAGTAATTTGTATCTATGTAAACAACCAATATTAAATTATGTCTAAAACATTATAAATTTTCTTATACATAACAAAGCTTAACAATTTTATTGTCTCAAATAAAGCTGTATTATTAAAAAGTAAGCTGAACCGCTGTCTCACTGCTGTTGCCTTGTGGCCATGCTAGTAATCCCCTTCATTTACGAGAAAAATAATAGACCATTAACAACGTACCGCAAGAACAAGACCTAATTAGTACGATAGAGTTAGGATCTAATAAATGCAACTTTTGACATTTTAAAGTGTTATTCTAACACAGAAAATTTAAAAACATTTTTAGAAAACGTATGAAAATTTCACTGTTTTCAAACTGTGTGAATAACACTTTAAAACAGTTTAAAATATTTTAGAAATACCATTGTCTGTTTCGAAAATACTGTTCGTAGAATAATCTTTGGGATAGCAGAAATTTGTAAAAATCTCTCTACAGAAATGCTAACAACAAAAATAAGTTGCAAGTGCGTATAAGAATTTCGACGCAGTCGGATGTAGGTGCATGGCTTAGCAGTCCGAGCGCTAGGACGGTTTCAAAGAGGCGCGGGTTCGAGTTTCGCTGCGTTCAAATTTTTATACGTTTCCTAAAAATATGCATGATCATGTACCCCACATTGTATCATTGCCTTAATTGAAGGCATGCTCAATTGTCTGAATTGAATGCGGGTTTTATTCATTCAGTTAATATTTACATGGCGCGTTTTATTATTTTCTTGGTCTAGTTAGAAAATACGCAGTAACTGACTGTCCTGTGACTCCTAACGTATTAAGTTTCTACGAGTTAAATGTATATAATCCTATAAAATGGTTTTAACGACCACGACGGCTCGTGGCGCAATGTCGCAGTGTCTCGCCAACGCGATGGTTGTAGATTTAGATTCGCACTAGGGTGCACCAATGGATTTACAAACAAAATTATAGCAATTGTAAGAATTTATTATTTGGATGAAAGAGAAAATAGCACATTTGTAATTTAGCCTTTTGCTGATCTAATCTGAAATCTATATCTGAACAAATTTCAAAAGAAGCGTAAAGGGTCAATGTAGATTTAAATTGAAGTAAGCACTTTCAATAATAACTGGTAACTGCTTAATCTCCTAATAGGTGTCTCCTACTGTGTAACGCACTTATTTTCCTGCGAAATTTGCAAATAAGACTTTTATCTCAAAATTTCCCAAGCTTTTTTTTGTAGTGATGCTAACAAGTATAAAAATATGCAATGAAATAAGAAAATATATATGTCTATTATAGCAATGGAATTCAAATTTTGTGTAAAATCTACATTAGTTTAGCCTGTAGAATGATAAAAAACAAAATACTAATTGGATTCTTAATAATAAATTACTTGTTTTATTTATTAATGTTTTTATTTGCTTCACGAGAATATAAGAAAAAAATATACCTATAAAGCCGTTTCTATGATTAAATATATTTGCTAACAACCGGAAATCAGTATTATTTATTATATTTCACAATAACCACTTTGGATTAGAAAGCCTTGCTGAAAAAGTAAACAAAGATAAACTCATAATTCAAATAATTTAAGGGCTAAGGAAGGCGTGGTTCTATAACTGAGTGTTTTGCGGTACTCTCTAATATGCCTAACAGCCATTATTTATTAGCTGCTTGTAGGCAGCAAAAAAAGATTTATATATACATATAACAAAAATGTACGTATATACGAAAGTTTGGGTCTTCTAAACTAATTATTCAATTTCCTAACCATTTTTGCCACGTCGCAGCCATTAACGCCAGCAGCTAATATAAATATAATTCATTAATATTTGAATTAAATATAAAATTTTGTTTGATTGTAATTTGAATTCGCAACTATGGCATTGAAATAGTTCAATATCTGAACCACTGGTATGCAAAACAAAGTGTTTTAAGGTCAAATAGCTGAAGAGGTCACGATGGCAGTATAATATGAAAATATCCAGAACAGATGGCCCGTCACATACATCTCGATAAGCGTGGACTTTTAACACTGCGCGAATAAAATCGTCGATAAACACTATCACGTCAATACGCTTGTTGTGCTTGGCGTGTTTTCAAATAACATCTGATGTAGATGTTGAATGAGACGTTAGGTTTATTTCAGATGTAATGGCTTTTTACATTTACCAATACATTTTTTGAACAGGTGCTTCGAAGATATAAATACAAAAAAAAAATTTTTTTTACGGAATTTACCATATCACAAGTGACTGACCTAATTTTGATACGCCATTTATTAGCTTAACCTATCTATACCTTATTCAGTATCGAATTTTCAATATTATATTAAAACGTGAAGGAATATATAAGTGTACGCCATTTTACGAAAATTGTGATTGTGGGGATGAAGGAGCTTGAATTAGGTATATACCGTATTTCAAGCTCCTTCATCCCCACAATCACAATTTTCGTAAAATGGCATACACTATATGGCGTACACTATGCTATAATTATATTTAGAAGTGCAGGAAGCCATCTTTTTATACAACAATTTATTAGAAATACATTAAATTAATAAAATGAATGCTACACATACTACTATATGTTTCATTTACATGTCCGTATACAGTAAAGTATACGTTGCTACGGCAACGCGTATTTACACGTAAACGGGGTTAATAGTCAATTAAAAAATATAGATATTAGGAGAATACCGCAAAATCTATGTATATAAATTTCAAAGCTATAATATGTATATATTAGGTTTAATATTTTAAGTTCTCATTTAACAAATTTAGTCGTTTCGTTAAAAATGAAAAAATCTTAAGGTAAAATAAATTAAGTGTGACTAAACTATTTAGTCTACTAGTCTCCAGACCTAGTATTTGAAGTTGATGTTGTCTCAAGTGCATCAGTGACCGCGATCTTGGATGTAACGAGAAAGCGATCGACCCTTTAGATGCTAGAACTTATATTTAGTTCTATATCCATTAAAATATTAGAAAAGTTTGCGTTTGACAATGTCATTACAAGAGTACTAGAGCAAAAGTAGGCGGATCCATCTAATTTGATGTTCTAATCAATTCGGCTGAACCCAATTCGATAAAATTCTCAATTTATGTAGTATCTTGAAAAAAATTAAAGAAACTAAACAGATAAACTTTACAAGTTTACCAAATAATTACATGGAGTAAATGTTTTTGTTGAAGCTAATCGGGTGCGTTAAGTGTTGTACTTATATTATTTGAGAAAGTATTTAAAAGTAACTCAAAACACAACACAGTGACAAAATCTGACTATAAACGCGATTGGTTGACTGCTATTCGTAGGAATGAATATATTTAAATAAAACAAAAGACATATTTACAAAATGTATAATTTTTTTTAACGCAGCGGGGTTTGAAGCCGCCCCTCTTGAAAATCATTCAAGCACTCTGACCGCTAAGCCATGCGTTCTACATCCAGCTACGTAGAAATTCTTATACGATTATTACAACTTATATTTGTTGTTTACATATCTGTAAAGAGATTTTTTAAAATTTCGGAGCACTTGGACTGTTTTCAAGATGCGCGGGTTCAAATCCAGCTGTGTTCCAAATTTTTCTACGTTTTCTAAATGTGTTTTTCAATTTCCTAAGTGTGTAATAACACTTTAAAAAAATGTTTAATATATTTAAATTATTTACATTTCGCCGGTCTGATAAGACAAAGTGCTGCATTGGGTTCCGCGACCTAATAGGCAATATCTCGATTTCGGGCGGAACGTTGGGAATGAAATGTCTTGGCAGGTTCTGTTCGACGGGTTCCTAGACAGGAAAAAAAGGAAAAAGCGTGAAATATTAAAGAAAAAACCAAATAGTTCCTTAATTTTAAATATTATCCAAATCGAATCGATTTTGAATTCGAGTTACATAAAACTTAAAGGAATTACAACAAAAAGATGAGGGATTAATAAGTCTTCAAGTCCATCAGTACCTTCATAGTCAAGATTGAAATTCAAAAAATCCTTTCTTCAAATAGACTTTTGCAAGCACTTTTGAATAGTCGAAGGAACATAAAGCCACCACTGGCTCGGAAGGCAGCTCCTACTCGCCAGAATGATAATTAAATATTTTTTTTGTTCGCATTGGCAAACAAGATATGTCGACCTTGGGCAGAAAATGAACGGGGAAAGTCTAACTTCTTTCTGACTACCCCCTGGTATGCAGGAAAAGCGTGAAACTGAAGAAAAAAGAACTTTACTGTTAAGTTTTTAAATCTACGCTAAACACATTCTGAAACACTACACTACTAACATCTATGTGAATTAAACGTTTTATAATACAAGATGGGCCAAAAGTAATTATCCGGGCCAAAAGAAGTCATCCGATGTTGTTGGCTCTCATTTTTATTTCTAAATGAAAAACTTCGATTCTGTTGATTCTGTCAAAAATTTGTGTGTTTTGTTCTAAGTTCAAAATAAGATATTTTATTTCAATTAACTCCCTGATTAGACAAGAATGGTGTTGAATTTTAGAACCCATCACAAAAAAATCCCTTTTTATTACAATTTAAGTAAAAAATACATATTTTAAAGATTGATCGAACGAGTTACGTGTATCTATTTATAGAAATCAATATAAATTCAAGTCGTCAAGTCAACTTAAGTTGCTCTCTGCACATAAATTTGCTTGTGACAACTTGTGACAACTCAATTTGTTTTAAACAATTATGTAAATGTTATGTAAATAGAACATCTCCAAGTTCCCAGTGACGTTTAATTCCATTACTTTATAACATCAATTTCCGATTCACCCGATTCTTTTAATAGAATATTAATCAGCTTAAATGAACTTTTAGACGTTCGTCGAAGAGTTTTGCAATAATCCAGACGTGTTGATAGAACGCTTTAGAGAAAACAAATTACATAGTATATATTTTAGTAATATTATATTATCTTATATGTTAATTATATAATATAGCGTGTGACTGCAACCGCAATTGGTTGTGGGTTCGATTCCCACTCAGACTAATGATTATTATTGTAAATAATTTTAATATTTCCGCTCTGGTACAAAGCGCGGCGCTGAGTTCCGCTACTAAACGTATACGTAAACGTAACGGAAAGTGGAGTAGCTGATAAAAAGAAACAAAATAATATTTTTATATAGTCTACCTGTGACCACGGACTACTGTAGAGTGTTCGAAACGTCGGGTTCTAAAATGTATTTTCGAATACCAATATTATACGCGATTAATCCGGTTAAAAATAGTTTCATTTCAATATGTGTATTAATCGTGAAAGTCAAAGAACTTATTATAAAAAAATATTAAAAAGTACAATTGACACAGATCAATTCAACATGGCTGCTTCCCAGTTCTTCACTTCGATGATTATGTTGATAGCATTTGTTTTGCTTTGGAGTTACTTAAGATGTACGTCAGCTGACAAGCATATTTTCTATTTGAAATTAATAATTATTAACTCATCTCTATCTAAACGAATCTTAAAAGATCGATTTTCGTATTAGGATATCCTGTTTTAAATATTAATATAACTCATTAATGCTACACAGTACACATTAAACGCAGCTTTCGTAAATTAATTTTTGCTTCCAGCATATTTATATGCTTGTATATAATAATTTTTTATTACTGGCCACTTTATTATCAAGGCTATTAACAATTTTCTAAGCACATTTTATTTTTTACAAAAACGTATATAAATTCGAACGGAATGGACATCGAACCCGCGCCTCTTGGAGCGCTATGACCGCTAAACTATGCGTTCTAAAGTTTATCCTAAAAAATTTAATATATATAATTTAGTTGACAGTCTGTAGAGTTAAAAGTGAAGTATTTACTAAAGTTAACCAGTGTAGCTCCTAAATAACTTTGAAGTCAATTTAAAGAATAGGATTTACATTGACAAGCTAGTTGTTTTTAGGATTAAAATTGAAATTTGCTAACTTTTTGAAAATTTTAAAGTAAAAGTAAGTTTTATTTTTTACGAAAAACGTATTACACAAAGAATTTATTCTACTACTTTATTTAAATATAAAAATTACTTAAATATAAAATATTTTTTTGCTAAAACTGTTTAATAGGGATTACATTAGTCTGAAAATGTGCCCTTGTGGCGCAGTGTGACCGCGTCTGACTGTATATGGGATGGTCGTGGGAACGAATCCTAGAGAGGCTTTATAAATCATTTTCATATCTCCGCTCTACTGACAAAACAAAACGCGGCGATGTGTGCCGTCTCGTATGCCTAGAAAAAATGGAGAACAGAGTGTCTTTTGTGTGATTTTTTTTGTAAAGAAAGCCATATAGGTCTAACATTCCACTTTTCCACTTCACCGACCAGCCTGTTCACTTTGGGTGTGATTCCCCTAAATACTAAATAGTATTAATGAAAGCTATTTATTTGTGCCTTTCATTCAGATTGGTTTAGTATCAAATGTATTAAACAATTTGTATCTGTCATTGTAGTAATTTGTTTGGTATATAAAATATATAAAGCACCACTGGGGCGCATTTGTAAAGTATATGACGCGATACGTGTACATCGGGTGTTCGATTACCGTTTGGGGAAAAATATACATCAATGTACGTATTAGTTTCATTTAACAAAACGCGTAGTTCCTGTATGCATAATGATGAATCTAAATATATAAGGACAGCTGTGAACTGCTGAGCGTGGTTTAACTCAAAATTAAATATTGTATATATCAAGAAAAAACAATACTAGCAATAATTTTATATAGTGTCCAAAAATTTGTCGGAGCCAAGATACCACGTACCACTAAATTCCTTAGTATATAACCTAACCTAATGTAAATAACGTATATATCAAGATTGTAACTTTATTCACTTGATCAATTACACAATTTGTTCACACCAATTTACTGTACAAGGTCCAGTCCATAGACGACATATTTTACCGACTTGTATTTTGTCTCCACTTAAAACTCAATTTGTATCAAATTTGAATTTTAAACAGAAGCGGAAAGAGAATCTTTGAGAATTGTAGTAACAGTTTGGAGTTTTAACTGACTAATTTAATATAACATTTAAATTAAAAAAATATCATATTTCCGGTTTTTAATACTAATTATAATTGATTTGTATTAAAAGTCGGTAACAATCTATCGTTACTATGGTAACTATACTAATTTACTGGTCGGTACTGTTATTAGGTATATAATATTATTTAATATAATAAATGAATAGCTTTCAAAACATATACACATAAAATTCATTATGAGAATCAAAGAATATAAAAAGAACAACCTGAGAAGTTCTGCTCAAATCAGGTCAATTATTGTTAGGATTTCTGCGAATCCATATAAAACTTAAATATATACTTATATGATAATAAATAAGGGACCAAAAAAATGTCCAGAGTGAAAAATGGAGATCAGGGTGACTATTTACAAAAAGTTTATGAGGATTAAATACAAATTTATTCACAACTTTTGTATAATGACAGCTTTCAAATAACTTTCATAAATTTAACGCTTAAAACACCTGCAAGCACTTCGTCTAGGCTCCAGTACTTATCGCAACTCAAACATAACCACTCAGTCCACACTGCCAGTGATTGAATGACACTTCAGTCATACGTTGAATTATTTTACACATTTAAACATTTTACTGCAAACAATCATTAATTATTTTCATATGTTATGTTATTTTGAGAAAAAAATATATTTCAGCTTTAATGTTTTTTTGTTCAGAGTAGTCAGAGAAAAGAGAAATGCGTTCATCTCTCGTCCCACGGCGGGGAGAGGGGAGACGGATCCAGAACCTAGTCCTCTGTGCGTGATGTTCTGTCGCCATCCACCAAAGTGGATAGGTCCCTGGTTTAGATCATTTAAATTGTCGGTAGTTGGTTCTTCAATCCCGTCTTAAGAGAGGATTGGGGGTGATGGGATGAAGGGGGAAACTGGTTGCCGCCCGACGGTCCACCCAGTCATATGACACCCCTGATTACTCAGGTGAAGCCCAGCTGAGGTGACCAGTGACGAGATGGCGGCCCGAGGGTCTTTATCCAGTAAGATGTATGATGACGGCGATTTTCTGGTGAGTGCGTGTGCCAAGGCGCGATGTCCCGGATATGTGGATGGCATCCGAGGCATTGGCGCGTAAGAGAAAACCCAGTGACAAATGCGAGACATTGCGTGTTGAGTGGTGGAACCCAACCCCACGTTTTGTCTTAAATTATACAAGATTAGTAAACAATTAGGTTTCTACGTCGTAAAATTAAATGGTAACTAAAGTTTTTTTGCTAATCACGCCATAACGCTGTACATGTTAGTGTTTAGGTGCGCAAATAATCTTATTAGATCACGCAATTTGCTTGACGCCGTCACTGTAAGAAAGTGACGGTGCACATGGTTTTAGTGGGTTGGATTGTCACTCTCAATCGCAGCACGTTGCCACAAATAATTAATAAAACAAGTAGCGAGGTTGTGAACAAAACAATTTGGATAACAATTAGCTTTAAGAAAAAAGAAACCATAGATCATGCAGAACAGTGACAGCGTTCGAATAGCATAGATTATAAAAAAAATCTTCAACTTTCTGTCTATACTCCAATAGACGTTTAAAGTGGTATATAAAACTAGTTCAAAAAACATATAATAAAATGTCCTCATTTAACATCAGATTCAGAGTTATGGAAAACTTTACAAACTAATTGGGAGACAACAAGTAGACCAAAATAGCGTTACTTAATTTTTTATCATTGATACATAAATATATAGGTACAGATGAAGCTAATAAAAGAATTGTGGCACGGTGGGACAGCATCCGAGTGTATCGCGCTTGGTTATAGGTAGGATTCCCACTCGGGGAAATAAATATACTAAAATTATTATAATTTTCTCCGCTTTAGTCATATTTCAATTATTATCTCGAAATTAAAAGACGAAGTGTGAAAGACCCTTTGATATAAAAATATGAAACGAAATGATATTTTTTTCTGCACGTTCCTTGAGAAAATAAAATACTTTATGTTCAAAATCTCTTTTTTAATTTTCAAAACTTATTTAGCGTATCTCTAGAGCACACAACGCTCATAATAATACTTGTCTGAAATTAAAACACGAAAGCTCCCTCAGCTTCGAATTTACATTTTCAAGTCACTCCCTATGTACATTTAAGAATATTTTTATTATTTCAAAGATTGTTTATCAAGGGTGCGTTTCAAGCTAGAAGCAGGCTTTTTCCAATATAGCAGGATTGTCAGAAAGCACCTAGTGTCAAGACATTCCGCTCTCCATACTCCACCACCATTTTCACCACCTCCATACTTTACCACATTGTGCCGTTGAACACAGTATTGAGTGGCGGAACTCAACGCCGTGCTTGCCCTTACTATACTATAATGAAATAATTAATGATGGCCCTGAGCGGGAATAGAACCACAACCAATCGCGTATACAGTCAATGTCTACATATATATATATATATATATATATATATATATATATATATATATATATATATATATATATATATATGTATAACCTACAATTTGACATGCGGTCTAGGTGTAACGTGTCTGAATGTGTGGAAATAAAATATGACTTTGTCTTATTGGTTCTGACACAGGAGCGGGAAAACTGTAGCAAAATAGAATACAAGGTCAGTTAGTTGGCTCAGCTGCGTGAAGTGAAAAGAAAAATATAAGAAAAAAAATATTGATAAACATTAAACATTCAAGCAATCTTCTCGTCTTTTACGTCAATAGAACTTTGTTTATTTTGTGTGTGTTCGAATAATTGATACCGTTTCCATCTGACTAGAATATTTAGATATCGTGGAGTAGGTACAGTAAACAAGTGCCTTTCAATCTTACGCTTAAATCTATCAATCTTACGTCATTCAAAATATAGACGATATTTTGTCAAAACTTTCTCAAAAAAATCGTGGGGCAGTGGGACAGAGACTTTAATCGCTATTGGTTGTGGGTTCGAATCCCACTTAGTGGAATAATCACATTTTTATTTTTTGAATTTTTCCGCGCTTTTGAATTAGATACAGTGCGTCTCGAATTCGGTCGAATCTGGTTCCGACTTGACAGTAGGTTCTTCCTGGCATAGGGAATAAAGCAGGCTAAAAAGATAATTTCATTGTAATCAAAAGTCTATTAAACACATTTCTACGACTTACAAAATTTGTATATTAGTATATTAAAAGCCAATAAGCATGTGGTCTTTTCAGGAGATAAAATGTTACAAAAAACAGATTTTACATTATAGTTTACAAATGGCTTGCCTGAAAAATTTGTCGCTTGTCAAAAGCTTAGCGTCTACGTTCACATTCATATTTCTTGATATAAAAACCTATGGATGTTGATAAAACTTTCGAAAGAGAACGCTCTGTTTTTTTATCATAATTATGTTATTTTGATGTGAATAATAATATATTTTTAAATTCTTTGAGGCCATTGTGATATAGTGGGGCAGACATTGACTGTATACGCGATTGGTTGTGGTTCTATTCCCGTATATATATATATATATATATATATATATATATATATATATATATATATACACTTCCATTACTCACTGAACAACACCCGACTTTACTCGACGTAGAAAGCTGAAGCATTTCCTTGTGGCTGACGTGAAGATGAGATCTAGATGAGTCCTAATAGAAGTTTGCACAAAATTCCTATTATACCGGCATACTAATGGAAATAAAATAGCAAAAGTCGCAAGCCGAGTTGTAGGCGACAGCTAGTTCTTATTTATAAATAAAGAGCCACTATATACAAGACGTTCTCATATTATTTTAGAATATTGCTCTTAAATTAAAGTCGCGAGTTGCTAGTTTTGTGAACAGTATAGTATAAAACACAGTATTCTTCACTCGTATATTTGAGAATAAAATTTCGTACACTTTTGCCGTCATTGCAAACAATTCTGACCTTTAAAAGATAATATGGGAATGTTTGCACATTCTACATACATATTTGATGAAACATAAACTAGAAGACTTTTATGAAATTTAAATATAAATTTTTATTAAGTATACTACTATTTTAAAAAGTTCTAGTAAATCTTTTCAAAATGTAATCTTAATCTGAATTCAAGACATTGCGTTTTGAGTGACGGAACTAAACACCGCGCTTTATCCTGCTAGAGCGAAAAAAATCGTATCCTCGCGCTACCGGTACTACTGGTATTATACCAGTATAGAAATATATACAAATAAATAAAATTGGAATCTATAATATTAAGATAACAGCATTTGACTAAATACATATGTATGTATGTACACGTTACATATATCAAAATAACATTTTTATAATTTTTGTACGTCTGTCTGTCTGTTTGTCCCTCATTCTGTTTGTAGCTAATCTCTGGAACGCTTTTGACGGGATAGATAGCTAATTGAATAAGAAGTAACTTAGGCTACTTTTATTTAAGAATTCCACGCGGATGAAGTCGCGGACACGACTATTATTTTCATAAAGCTCGGTTCGTTTAGAAGCTTGGCAAGTTTCACAATGTTTGGAGTGTCAAGTGTATACAAATCCGGTACACGTCTATTCCATTACAAGATAAAGTGCGCTTGAGATGCACTCGCTTTCTTGCGTATGATGAGCGATAAAGTAATATTAAAGATATGAAGTTGCCAATAATTTCTTTATACAATTTTATAGTAAAAAAATTGTCTAAAAATTTCCTTTTTATTTTCAAAGTGACACTGACACTAGTTCAGGAAATATTGATTTTATACAATATTATAAGTTTTAATTGAAAAAGCAAACGGATAGTAAAATTTTGTTAGTACAAGAAAATGTGATGCCGATTTTTAAATTTATTTCTGTAACATATTTATGCTTAGAGGTCTTCGTGGCACAGTTTGACACAGTCTGAGACTAAATACGGTGGTTGTGAGTTCGATGCCCACTTCAATCCAATGTTCACGTTATTTTATTTTCCCTACTGTGGTAAGAGCAAGTGCGGCCTTGAGCTATTTTATATAGCATTTTTATAGTGAAAGAGTTTTTAATGTGAATACACACACTTAGGCAATTGATGGATGTATCATCAACAATCAACACTTATATAGCTTATATAGCCACCAATGAAAATGTCTCTCGGACAATACGCCGTAAATCGTCTGTCATAGACGAAGGGCGCCAATATATGGAAAATTGAACAACATATTTCCGACCGTCTTGGACGGTTTCCAAGAGGCGCAGGTTTGAGTCCCGCTGCGTCCAAATTTTTATACGTTTTCCAAAAATGTTTATCAACATTACCTTTTTTTGGCTTATATGTAAAATTACATTTTTTATATGATATTGTTAAAGTTTTGGTAAAAGGTCTGTTTGGATATGAATATATGAATAAAATTCATTCATACCACATTTTTCGACATCACTGTACCTGCTGCGTTTTATATTTATAAAACATTCATAAGAATTTAATGACTAACACTTTGAAATCTAATAACATATAATCAACATAATGGAAATGCAAATTTTGACCACCATTCATATCACTCCATACAAACTCTTAGCAATGAAAGGTCCATGATAAAAATATACATACTACACGATTCCCATCGGCTTATAATTTCTAAATTATAGTAAATAAATAAATAAATTATTAATAAGTATATATTTTTTAATAATGTTACAAAACCACTACAAAGTCTATTTCAAAATGACACATAAAAATTCAAAGATAAAAATAACGGTTTTTTTATATAATCATCCAGGGCGAACCTAGATTTTTTTTATATTTAGTTTTAACGCCGGCTTACGTCTACAAAAGTTTCATACTTCGCCTCTGACACACTAATGTATATTATATCCAATAACTAGTAGGTTTAAGAAATTTATTTAAATAAAGAAATTGTTTTTATTATTATATTTATTAGGAACAAACAGAAAAAGGATGTCCTAACATTAATGGTAGTCGCTTCCGTCTTTCGCGCACTATACAAATAAAAGGACCATGAATCTTGAGAGGCTATACCATTTTGCACGCGGAATCTGACTTGGAAGCACGCGATGTTTTGCCTTGTAGTGAAAATGTACGTTACATATGAATAACTATTATGATATGTAAGTTATTGTTGTGGCGTTACATTGTGTGGGACAGCGTCTGAGTGTGTGATAACCCGATAATGATTGTGGGTTCGATTTCCACTCGAGGGAATTGGTATATTAAAAAATTTTAAATATAACCAATCCCTAGTTATTCCCTAATTAGATTTTGACGTTTAAAATAGGAGTTAACTTAGCGACGTGTATACCACTTTATAAAATTGTACGTAAAACAAATGGTACACTAAAAATATATTATTAATTTAATTTATACTCCATCATCCAAAGAGGTCTGATAAAAAATTTATATATATTTATATAAACATTTATATGAATTTATATGAAATTATTTATATGAATAAACATTTTTTTTTTTGTAGCCCTTATGTGTACATAACTAAAAATGTACGACACGAAATCTAATCATTTTCTTGTAATTTTCTGGTAGAAGTGATTTAAACAATGTTTTGGTTATCTAAAACATAAAAGCGTTGCATGTTCAACAGTCATATAGCCTATCAAGATCAAATCCGTTATAAATACCCTAAGCCAAGTCCTACATTGAACTAAGCTTTGTTAGTTAGATATATAAAAGGTCAAATAGTATACGACTCATGTATTTTTTTATATTGACCCTGAGGTATTGTACAGTTTATGGTACAATACCTCACGCGTGACTGAATTGTTATTTACTTCAGTCAAGAATTGTGTTTATCGATTTATTTGGAAAAACTGTTTTAAATTACCCATATAATCGATTTTTTTTAAACATTATTTTCTATACGCTCTGATAATTATTATATGCAATGTAATCTCACCAAAACTATTTAAGGTGAGATAAGTCACTCCATTCTCTACTTTCAGTTTCATGCCTTTTCTTTAATAGTACAATACTAAGAGAGAACCTAATGTAAAGATAGTCCGTTTACCACACGTTCAAGTTTTATTTACAATTTGTTTTTCAGCAATAACCTTTTTTTCTGAATAGCAGTTTGAGCAGAGTTCCGTTCCGTTTCGTTCGTTCTTCGATCCGTCTGTATATGATATATATTTTTTTAAATATCTGGTATTTTTTATACGTTTTCTAAAAATGTTTTACATGTCATAAATGTGTGTAAAACATTATTTCTTCCGAAAAGCATTATTTCTTCGCTCTGGTAAACACAACGCGATGTGGTTTTCAGCCACTTAGCACGCAATTTCATGGATTTTGGCGGAAAGTGAAGAACGAAGTGTCTTGACACTAGATTTACACTCTGCCCACGCTGCCATTTGGGAAAAAACGGTAAATAGAAAAAAATTGTAAATAGAACTTGAACGGGTGGGTGAACGCACTGTCTTTACAAATAAATAGAGTGGAGAAAGGAGTGCCTCGAAATTATGTAGTCTCTGCGAGTGTAATAACAGTAAAAAATTGTTTTTATAATGTAACATGATAAATGACCATGATAATGACTTTGACATATTCAGCTATCACTTTCAGATCTATAGAAGTGCCCGGATGGAATAAATTAAGTAAAAAACGATGACGACCCTTCGTCTCGATCATGCCTAAAGAGACCATTTGAGAGCTTTTATTGAGCATTTATTTTATAATATTTTAAGTTCTACTTGAGAAACATCTATATCATTATCTTATTATATAAAACTCTTCAGTTATTCACTGAGTATCTGACAGATAAGGCAAAGACAAAACAAATGAGCGTAGAAAATTAAAAAAATAATAAGAGCAGCTTCACGTTTTTTCCCGCATAAGTCCAGTAGACAATAGAGAATCCAGTAACAAGACACTCCGTTCTCCACTTTCTGCCAGAAATTGAGTCATTTTGTATTGAATCGTGGAACTCAACGCCGTGCTTTTTCTTAGGTACCAGGGCAGAGAACTGAAAATATTTAAAATATAAGTAATCCCTTGAGTGGGAATCGGTTCGATTCCCAATAACCAATAATATATCCCATAACCAATATATCGTCAAACGCTGGCAATGGCAGCTCTAAAAGCAAAATACAAGTATATATTCATTTATTGATAAACCCTTGTTACTAAGGTGTCCCAAAACAAAGTTTATATTTAATGAATCAATTAAAAAAAAGTAAGCCGTGTATCGAAAAATTGGTTATTAATTATTAAAGTATAGAATTTGATAATTTATTTCTTACAAATAATATCCTCCATATGTAGACCGAACAGTAAAATTACTTCTGACGGCTCGGCAGATGGACTCAGTGATAGCTGAAATTTCGTGACGAATATTTTCTTTCAAATGCGCTAGGTAAGTCGGTTTATTGGCGTAAACTTTAGAGTTAAGATAACTCAATTTATGTCACCTCTCCTAGAGATCAAACTGGCTGAGACAATTTTACGAACTTTGACGTAGCCGTATTGGACGTGTGTGGCATTGATCTGTTATACTAAAACCAAGTTTTTGGTTATAGTCAGAAAGGATTGCAGTTCAGGCACCAACAACGTCATAACGCCCTGAATTCATTTATTTACCATTCGTGTCCATTAAGATAAAAATGAGCTTTATGCGAAAACAAGATGTTGGTAAATGTTTTAAAGCGCTCAATTGTCTGATTAACAAAATCAAGTTACTGACTGGCATCTTGTGGCTTTTACCTTTGCACCAATGGAATTTTATAGATACTCCATTCTCCACTTTCCGCCCGAAATCAAGTCATTTCGTATTGAATGGTGAAACTCACTGCTGGGCCTTTTTTTAGGCACCCGATCAGAGAACTTGAGTTGAAATTGAACCCATTGCCAATAGCGTTTATAGTCAAACACTGGCAATGACAGCTCCAAAAGCAAAATACAAGTATAGTTGTCGTTTTATAAGACAATTAAACTTTGTAGGGTGCAGCTTTAGATTTTTGTGCAAAATACGGTGTAATGATGATCTAGACTCATTTAAAGCAGTTGCACGCTTCCGAATTGAATGGTTTGGGTGATTAACACTTTCCATGTTTTGTACCGTTCTGGATAACCTTGGACGCCCAGATTTTATTTCCAGCATTGTACTGGTCTTCTAACTCTTTGACCCATTTTCAAATAAGAGATGCTTGGTGCATCATTTAAGCGAAAACCTCGAGTACTGCAGAATCTTCTACGCGCTACAGTCGCCGAATCACCGTATTTATACAACTCTCATACGCACAACGTGTGGTCTGCTCCCGAGAAACTCTCCATAGCAACTGAATTCTGAAAAGCCAGGCTACCAATGGACATAACCCCCACACCCTCGGATTCGTTGCATCCAGGCAGTGAGTTAAATAAATATAAACTTTCTTTTGAAACACTGTATGAACCGAACATTCAAATACCATTTGAGAAAATTTTCTAGATTTTGTCCATTCTGGATACAAAAAAGTTAAGAAAAGATTCCTTCTCATTATATCTTACGAGAAAACCAAACCTGCAACCCCTGTTATAATATCTATAACTTCTTTTTTATATTCACGAGTTTTCAACATGTAGCGGTGCGGTATGGCCAAAGAGAGCTTAGTACTAAGATACACATTTCTCCACTTTTTATGTACTTTTAAAGAAACTCCGTGCTAGATACCGAAATTAAACAGCGAAAGTAGAAATATTTTGAAAATAAAAATTATACCAGGTGGAAATCGAACACATAACCACGCTAAAGTTAACTTGTGAGCTATAATAGAGCGTTAACTAACTAATACAAAGAATTCGAAATAAGATTCAATAGAAAAATGTTAATTTACATTTCAAGTAGGGTAGAGCCGTGAAATATAATTGGACAAACCTATTTTACACTTCGGTTAACATTTTACAAGGTAATATTGTCTAAGTAGTCAAAGGCTGCCTAACCCGTCGCTCATTCGCTTAAAAGGCTTTGGTATTTTCTAACTTTCTTTCACTATGATTTCTTCCATTATAAATGTGCCCTAAAATATAGCAATAATGTAAATGTATCTCAACGAAATTCACTACTAAATTTGTTAAATTTATTTATAATATTTTAGGTAAATTAAATTAATCTTTGAACTTATCGATTTTACTCAAAAAACAGTAATGGGGACAAGACATATTAAGAAAACGTATAAAAATTTTAACGTAGCGGGATTTGAACCCGCGCGTCTTGAAAACCGCAAACCGCAAAACCGCAAAACGCTCAAATACCGCTGCGTTCAAATTTTTGTACGTTTTCTAAATATGTATTTTTCAATTTCCTAAGTGTGCGAATAACACTTTAAAAAATGTTAAAAATGTAATGGGGACAGTCGATAGAATTGAAAACTTATAACTTAGAACTAAGTATATTATTTGGAATTTCATATGTGTAAATTGAAACTATCAACGTCAAACTGATTTTTACATCTATTGACATACAATTATCGTAAATACTAGCCTGCCCTATATGTAATGTTAATTTACAGAGAGGAATATATACAGACAGGATAGGATTAGTACTATAATATATTTAACTGAGATCCCAGCTACAATGTGTCCCAAACGTGCCTAGACACGAGATGGTATCACAGTTCTTATTTATTGCAACAAATTATCTATAACTATCTGGAAAATCTAGCTTGGATATTAGGTAGACATTAAATTTAATGTCTATATTTATTTTATTTTACATTCTTCTATTCATATTCTACTTTTAATACCTATTTTCCATTTACCATTATTTGCCGTTCCCAAAGCAATTAAAAACATGATATAGATTTTTAAGGCGATCTCCTACGGTAAGAAATTTTAAACGTGACTTTTAAAACTACTATTTAAAGCATTATACCAAGTTATGTTATTTATATATATTTAAGTATGTTTTCAAATATGTTTGTATATTTGATATAAAAAAGAAATATTTTATCTGACACTGTTACGTTTTGCGGCAATCTGCGTTTTCTTACAATAAATCTTGTATTTTAATGGTTGCCTGTTAGATATGACTTTGCACATAACATTTAACATGATACATACATATATTTTTTATGACCATACCGTACGATTTTATGTTCAACTAGCAGTGCCCGCGACTTCGTCCGCTTGGAATTCTTAATTAAAAGTAGGTTTAATTACTGCCAATGAAAGTCCCGTCGAAATCAGTCCAGCCATTTCAGAGATTAGCCGGAACAAACAGACAGACTGACAAAAACATGTAAAATGAAATATTTTCTTATATGTACCGTGTGTACATACAAATGCATTTAGTAAAAAGTGATTATTTAAATATGACAAACAGACACACCAATTTTATTTATTTGCGTAGAAAAGTAATATTTATATTGAAACGCCAGCAATAATTGCAATAAAGGCTTCATATAAAAATAAATATTTTCCTATTTACTTAGCAAACATAGCAAAAATGAATACTACAACGAAAATATAATCAATTCCTGGCAATATTTCATATCAGCATGCGTATCTTGAGCATATTATTTTTCAAATAACGCGCATCACTCGTTAGCCTTGCCTCACAAGACTTTTGCAAAACACGTAGCTACTGTTGATTCGGAGATTTAACAACACATAGTTTACGTACAAATTTGTATTAACAATATGAACATAGCAGGGTTCGAACCCGCTACCCCTTAATAAAACATTTCAAAACTTTTGTTTGTATTTGTATTGTTAAACTTCCTACCGGTACTTGTTCAGATGTATTCACAGAGCACACAAGAATACTAGTACATCTGTACTAGTGTATCTCACAATTTCATACCTGTCCTTACACAAACAATTCAAACTTTTACATACTATTAATTATACACATCTATTTAATAAATAACTGTAAAATATATACAACACAATAATATATTTTTAAAATTAATCTAAATATCGTATAGAAATACCGATTGACCTAACCTAAAAAATTTTTTTTTTAATGTGTATTTTATTTAAGGACTTTTATGTAATTATACAAAAATGTCAGCCCCATCGCCCCCAAACACCTTCAAACATATAATTATAACCTAAAATTGTAAAGACTTATTTATTTCCCAAAGCCAGAAAAAAATAATAACTCCTCTGATTCAATTTGTTTTTCGAAATTGCTAGTTTTTTGATCGCTTCGTCAATGTCACGTAGACTGGATAAGGCGTGAAAGGAAAGGCTTGTACAAATAAAAAATAATAAATTAGGTTTAAATTTTTTATTTTTCTATACAATTACGTTTTGTATATTCGTTAAATATTAATTTATAAAAATTTTATATCAAATATTTAATTCATTATAAAAAATAGAGCTTGTAAATTCCTTTTAAAAAATTACAGTCACAAAAAAATATACTTAATATACTGTATTTTCACTATGCATTTATTATTGCCGCTGTGGCAGTGATGGAAGATTGTCTAATTTAACCAAAACACTGAAGTTTCTATTATCTATATATCAGAGTGGGAAACCATCAACGGACATGGGCAGGCAAATAAATCTTTACCGTACTGACGTGCAACTTACTTATTTTCGAAAACGTATTACCTACTATCCCAGCGTTTCCAGTAAGAAAACTCGTAAACGACTAGTAGTTTCTCTCACTCACAAAATGGTAATACACAATTTGACACTGTAATTTTTAACAAGTAAGGCATAACTCTTTAATTAGAACTACATCATTTCGTATGTTATTTAATTGCTAATTTTAAAAATATCGTCAGTTATATATTTTGTCAACATTTTTTAAAGTGCTATTCCCACACTTAGGAAATTGAAAAAGACATATTTAGAAAACGGGTAGTAAAATTTTAACGCATAATTTGTAATAAGCGTATAAGAATTTCAACGTAGCTGGGGGTGGGCCTACGGCTTAGCGGTCAGAGCGCTTAAACGGTTTTCAAGAGGCGCGTGGGTTCAAATCCCGCTGCGTTTAACTTTATACGTTTTCTAAATATGTCTTTTCAATTTCCTAAGTGTGGGAATAACACTTTAAAAAATGTTAACAAAATATATATTTAATAAATAGTATTCTCTCTTGCCAGACGATTGTTCGTAGAATAATCTTTGGGTAGCAGAAATTTGTAAAAAATCTCTGGGCAGAGATGCTACCAACAAATAAGTAGTTGTAATATGCGTAGCGTTGAATTTAAACGAAGCTGAGGGACGCATGGCTTAGCGGTCAGAGCGCTTGAACGGTTTTCAAGAGGCGCGGGTTCAAATCCCGCTGCGTTCAAATTTTTATACGTTTTCTAAATATATCGTCAGTTATTTAATAATAACATAATAAATTTGCTATGTCAGATTTGAACCCATCTCCTATATACATAAGTACATATATAGGTCCCACTAGCGCTAAGTATATCACACTTTGTGAGTTTTAATTATTTATTTATTTAGATCCATCTGTGATAGTCAGATAAAACAAGAAAGAGAAAAATACAAATTAAAATTTAAAGCTGAATAAATGAATGTTCTTTATCAGTATACATTCATACAACAATAAATTATAAAGTTTACATGAAACAGACCAGGTGGTTTTTAATAAAACTGTGTTGAAATTGTAAAATTTTCATAAAAAATACTGAACTGAAACACTGCTTTGTTTCAATAATAGTTATTCGTAGTTAAGCAAGTGGCTTACAATACGTGTATAGCTTAACAATTTGCTTTAAAAATCGAGATATCTAACTTCAACTGAAAACGACCATTTTCGCTACGGTTTAAACTTAATTAAAATTTTTACAGCTTCATGCTTTTTCCCTCATGTAGCAGAGTACACCAATTTGAGATATTGCATATTGATTGATTACTAGACAGGGAAAATGATTTTTTTAACAAAGTGTTAATCGCACACTTAGGAATTTGAAAAAGACATATTTAGAAAACGTATAAAAATTTAAACGCAGCGGGATTTGAACCCGCGCCTCTTGAAAACCATTCAAGCGCTCTGGCCGCTATACCATGCATTCTACATTCACCTACGTCGACATTCTTATACGCTTATTAAAACTTATATTTGTTGTTAGCATCTCTATAGAGAGAATTTTACAAATTTCTGCTACCCAAAGATTATTCTACGAACAATTGTTTAGTAAGAGAGAATGCTATTTATAAAAAAATTATACGTTTTCTAAATATGCCTTTTCAATTTCCTAGGGGAAATTATATATTTTTTACTATAAACTTTCCTCCAGATTAGAACCGAAATTACAGCCAGCATATTCACAGTCAGCCACTATGGCCTCTTAATTTATAATCTATATTTCCAACTTAAGTTTATATCGATTCAACGATATGAACTAAAACATTTTTCTCTTAAAGAACACACCAGTTGAACTGAAATGCTGTGAAACTTAATTTTACCTCATTGCAGGTAACGCAGCTTTTTGGGAGGAACCCGAAAATTGCAAATAACGCAGCTTCCCTCCCAAAAATCTGTGTTTTAAACACATTAGATCAAGAACATCTCATATTAAACTCAAAATAGTACAACATTCCAATAGACGACGTTAGTTGTAATTTGCAAAATAAAACATCACCATTTGCCAAGATGTCTTTGGTACATACATCGTCACCATCAATCACAACGTATATAATGTTCCGCGACATGCTTCCGAGCTATTGTTTGTTTGAACTATACTTTGAATTTTCGTACATTTCCTATCAATAGGTATCTAATTATATATTTTGTTGACATTTTTTAAAGTGTTATTCCCACACTTAGCTTAGCGGTCAGAGCGCTTGAACGGTTTTCAAGAGGCGCGGCTTCAAATCTCGCTGCGTTCAATTTTTTATACGTTTTCTAAATATGTATTTTTTTTAGGTATCTAATTAGTTTATATACTATAGTAAATGTACGCAAAATGAATGGTCATTTGAAAATGAGGTAACCCATTTCTACAGATATGTAATTAACGGTTGAAAAGATCCTCTCAAATAGATTCTGAAGTCAATAACCGTTATTATTTCCGAAGGTATTTTTTTAAATATATAAACACAAAAATATTTTTCAGTTTCACTGTTTAATGCAGACAAATGTTTGTCTTTTCATTCAAATTGATAAATTAACGAAATGTCCATAACAGTGATAGTACTGACGATGTGGGCAGTCGTCAAATCAAATCGATATGAGCAGGTAGGCGCAGTTAAATTTATTTTGTTGATATTTTAGCAGTATTGGCGCATGAACATTTTGCATGTGTGCATGCATTAAAAGAATTTCGATTATCAGAGATACTCAGAGCACACAAATTGAAAGTGACTTTAAGTCACCCCAGTACTGAAGCACATACATTAAGAGTCTGCAAAGTCACCCCAGCAATGGTGGAGATGCCCTCAGAGCACGCAAAGTCACACCATTACTGGTGCAGATGCACTCAGAGCGCGCAAGGTCACACTATTACTGGTGCAGATGCACTCAGAGCACGCAAGGTCACACTATTACTGGTGCAGATGGACTTAGAGTACGTAAGGTCACACCATTACTGGTGCAGATGCACTCAGAGC
>JAOYRR010000576.1:0-90469 GCA_038994665.1 Podotricha telesiphe
AAAAAAAAGATCAAGAAAGGGATATTATCATAATTTTAATATTGATTCTACAAAATACTGTACATTCAAATAGATAATAACATAAATAAACACTAATGAAATATGTTTTCATGTAGATTATTTTTTCGATACATTTTAAATTACGTTTTTAAGTTATTTCGTCTTTAATTTGTAATTTGTAAACATAAATAACCATTATCTATTTATAACCCAAACAAAAAGTAGTAGGGGAGTTAGAAAACAAGATATTAGTAGAACAATGGCAGGACGTATCTGACAAGCTGGAGCTTGAGTAGTGTCGGGGGAAATGCATTTTTTATTGGAACACATGTGGTTTGCGATATTAGCTGGTTAGAAATACGATTTTTACTATTATGTTTCGTACAACTGGATAATTTTCTTCTATTCTGAATAGTTTTTATTTTACATAAAGTATTTGTATATTTTCTATCCCAATAAATATTTATTTAATATTTCAACAAATAAATCTTTAAATAAAGCTATGGTAGTGCTGTTGGCACGTAGTACTTCACAGAATGCAATGATTCTAGGTTAATTTCTTCTAGAGGAAGTTTATCTTTCTGTCATAAGTGTTTTCCTGACGAAGAAAATAATAAAGGAGAAAATAGAAAGGTACATTGAAACATTGAAAGCTATTTTTTGTAAGAATTACCATAGCAATATTCTTTTTTTCTTAGTATAACATACTAATGTTATAAAAATATTAAAGACTGGACACTAACACAAGTTTTTTTACGTGTATTTAGAAAAAAAGATAATAAATTTTTACACATCTACAGCAGATCTTTCTTTCTTTAGTGATAATTCATTCACTATTTTCTGCTGTTTGGACAAGAAGAGTTTTGCTTAAGACGAACTTAATATTGACTGATAGAATTGTTTATGAAATATATTATAAATACAACTCCACAATTGCAGCGTGATGGTAATTAAGTTATATTATTTGCTGTAAAAAACCACTACTATACTAATTCATGTGTAAAAGAAAGCTCAACAAAGCTTTCTTTAGGACACGTGAACAATTTGCTTCTGAACAGTTATTGGCCCAATTGAAAACGTAATCGGATTAAGCTCAATTCGACCAATTTCCTTTGTATGGAATCAATTGGGGACAGTGGTTGACAACCCTTTTACGAAAGAAAACTCTAAGCTTAAATAAATAGATCTTATTAGCTTAATCCAAAGTTGAACTAGTAACGTCAAAAATTATTTGAAAGCGCGTCGAGTCTGACAACGGCTGTGCATGTGTTCGTCTCAGTATTTACATAACTTTTTTATAAATAGTTTGAATTTAGATTTTGCTATTCTTTTCCAGTAATTTGTAAACTTTTGCATTTTGGTACATCGCCCGGGAAAAAACGGAACAACGATTTTAAGACATCCGTGATGATTTAAAGGCTAAAGATATGGATAACACGTTTACACTGGAGCTTCAAATCTCAGATATACAAAGTGACCCCTGACGACCTGTAACATTAACTTGCTGTTTTCATGAAAAAAATGGAAAGGGGTGCTTTCGTGATAGAAACATGTTAGCTCGCAGTTTAGCGATAACCCAAATAAAAAGGAGTACCCAATAAGAAGAAGAAAGAAGAAGAAGAAGTGGTGGACAAAAGGCTGCCACGGAAGCTACGTTTGAGTTTGGCATGTGTGCTGGGAAAGGAATGCTTGTACCTGACCATCAACAAGTCGAAGGAGAAGGGTCTAATAAAAGAAGAAGGTGCCACAAATGTCCTCTGAAGCTTAAAGGAAATCTACACACACATATCTTATGCATGTCTTCAATGTGCGAAGCAAGTTTTCCCAGTTTGTGTTTAATTGACTATATATAATACTGAAGTATTGTTTTTTTAAATTTTGGTCAGAGTATTGTAAGCTATTGATTAGCCATGTTGATAGAGTTAAAAACTTAATTATAAACTGAATGATGATTTTTTAAAGAATTTAATAAATACGTACCGATTTATGATCTTATGTCGCAAGTGTATCGTAAATTTTTAAACAATCATTAATTATATATAAGGTATATTATACAAAAAAATAAAGCTTCATTTAAATATTGCCACTAAAGCTAATTATAAAACATTAAACCCTAAAAAAACGACGAACAACGAGATTTTGGCATAGAAACTGACATATATGGGCACCAGAATATTTAGCCCACGTCAGTATTTACGTAATGTTTAATCCACCTCAGTAGCTAAAGGTTAGCACAACCTTCTCTTTGCCTACTCTTCTATGAAAGAGCGTGAAGCTGAAACGTTGTATTAACTGGCTACATTTTCCTCTCACCAGTTATTCTAAACATATAAGACATGCGAAATCCAACCCAACCAGGCTACCGACTAGAGTCTATTCAATCAGACTGGAGAAATTATAACTTTATACATTTCCCTGAATGGAAATTTCTTTGCATAAGCCCCGCATCAGGCAGCAGCCGTTAAGGAAACAAAAAAGAAAATTGTAGAAAAAAATATATTAAGCAGTTATATCTATTTTTATTGCATATTTTTATTAAACTTGCGTATTTATTTTATTTAAATTTTGTAATGAAAATATTAAGTATTTCATTCAATTTGTGAATAAACCAAATATAACTAAAATTTCAATTTTTTTGGATACACTGGGAATTGTATCTAGTATATCGATCGTGTATGGTCAGAGATTTTTGTCTTATTCTAAACTAATTTAATAAGATTTGCGTATTTAAAGGAAAAATTCCACACGTCCACAACTTCTTAAACTTTACCCATAACCATTTGAAAGTAATTTTCGAAAGTTTTTCTTTCACCCAGTTTAAAGTTTTAAGCTTTCCTTGTTCTAATGCAATCAGAGGAAATCCTTATTCCACTAGACTTTTACAAGAAGAAGTAAAGTAGTATACAGTTTTTTACACTTTTTTACTCTAAAAAAGTGTAAAAAGTTGTGTAACGTCAAATTAGCTTAATTAAAGTAAGTCTGCATTGAAATGTGACATCATACAGACAGTTACAGATTCAAATACCACTCTTAGAATGTATATCTTAATAATTTAGATGTTTTCTTTTTCTTTTGAAGCCATCACGACGTGCCTGACTATAAGCGCGATGGTTCAGGGTTCAATCCCCACAATTATTTCCCCGCTTCGGTTAGATAAAGCGCGGTATTAGTTCACACACTGTCACTCAACACGCAATGCTTCAAACCCATAACATCTTAAAGAATTTTTTTCTTATCTAGTTCATTTATTACAGTATGATAGAAATTGCGCAGTGTATAGAAATTCGAACTGAGTAATGTTACTTTATTTCTTCAGCACTTTGGATAATGTATGTAGTGATATAAGAATAAACAAATGTTATAATATAATATTTTGACGTAATTCGTTATTCAAAGTGTATTTAGTACATTAGCATATATATATTCCTAAATATATTTTTATAATGTCACTGAATTAATGTGTGCGCAAAGTGCAAAACATTGTTCTTGATATATCTCATAAGAGCTTTATGGGATTGTAAGCTTTCCTAACTTTCATGGTGTTTCACTTTTACGGGCCATTCTATATAATAAAACTATAAATTAACAATGTAACTAGTAGTGTCTGTATTATCTTGGATACTGCAAGTATAAATTAGCTAATTTTGAAAAAATTGCTAGTGAGTTCTTTTAAAAACCATCAGTATTGCCAGGCAATGCCGTTTCAACATAACTCATACATATCCACAAAAGAACTCTTTAAAATGAGTAAAAGCGTACGGTTTAAGCTCTAGCAATAATTTATGAAAGCTCCTTAAGAACACGTGTAGAGCTTCTTAAGGCAAAAAATACACAAGTAAATAATATAAAAATAGCACACGGCGCTATAAAATATGAATGGAGAGAAAGAGGGCGCGACATGAAATATTAAAATTGAAAATTAAAGCGACGGCTGACGTCTCTATAATGAGATTACGTTTGAGACAGTTATACCAGGAAGCCACCCTTTGTGGTTTTATTAACTTGTTATAGACAAAAAAAAGGTTTTTTTATATGTATATATATGGAAAATTATATATTAGAATTATAAAATAGAATTTTAATTATCTTTTTTAAGGTCATTTGTGAAAAGGTTGACTTCTGTTCGTTGTATGCTACAATGTATCCCCATCGATTGTGTACACATATGTTTATACAAATAAATATATATGTTTTAATTAAATTTATAATTTGTTGTAGAGGCGCAGTAGGGCAGCCTATGGCTGTAATTGTAATTGGTTGAGGGTTCGATTCCCACTCCTTTGAATAATCATAATAAAATTGTTATCAATTCTCCGCTCTGGTGAAAGTTCTTCGTTCTTTGTCTTATAAAGCGCGGTGTCGTGTTCCGCCGCTCCACACGCAATGTTACGAATTTCTGTGGAAAATGGAGAACGGAGTGTCTTGACACTAGGTTTTCTCTGAATACTTGTTATGCGAGCAAAAGTGTGAAGTTGATAATTAGCGATACAAATATGGCGTACCTTTTACTTAATTGAATTATGACCACTCATTAGAATTTCCATTTAATTAATTCATATGACTTTAAACCCGACATTTAAAGCTAGCCGTTTAAGATAAGGCAATTAGCATTAAGTTCGCCAATTGCAATTAAGATTACATAAAGAGCAAAGTTTCTTCAAAGGTTTTTATTTTGTATCACTTTCTGTATCAGTTTCATTGAGCTTTTTAAAATGAACTATTTTTAATGGGATTAATAGCGTGTAATATTGGTATTCGAAGATACTTTTTAAAACCTGACGTTTCAAATATTTTACAGTAAGCCGTGGTCACAGATAGACTGAGGTAGCATTTGTCTGTGAGAGCAAGATATAGTGAGAATCCAGGGCAGTACGGGAGGCAACTAAGAAATCGTTGGCGATAGTTTGATATAATAATTTTATCAAATGACAGACAAATGCCACCTCAGTCTACCTGTGACCACGGATTACTGTATAGTGGTCAAAACGTCGCATTCTAAAATTTATTTTTGAATACCATAAAAATAGTTAAAAATAGTTTCTTTTTAAAAATAGTCCGGTAAAAAATAGTTTCTTTTCAAAATGTGTAATAATCGTGTAAATCAAAGAACTTATTCATTGAGATTTTTTCTATGAAGTTATAAAATTTTTACCAATAGAAAATAAACTTTACATTAGGGTAAAATAAAATTTTTATAGTGTAATATAGTACTCGTTTGTTGCATTTATTGATATAAAGAGCCATTATATGTTAGGTCACCTACAACGAGGCATGCTAACAGGTATTTTGATATAAATAAGCTCCTATATGAATCGAACCTAGAATAGGCAATCTTTCTCAGTTTCACGCTATTTCCCGCATAGCAGGCAGAGAGCGTGACACAATATTATTCACTTTCCGAGACATTGCGTATTGAGTGGCGAAAATCAATCATCAATCAGAACGAATAAATGAAATAATTTAAATATATATATATATATACCAATCCAATCTCGTTTACAGACACTTGAGTACACTGTCCCACGATGGCCAACATATTGGTCGCAATGCAGAACCAACCATTTGAGCACGAAGGTGACGTCACGATAACAGTAATAAGAGAGCCTAATTAAAACATTAAATAACAAAAAGTTTCTCATTTTGTGAGGAAAAAGAATCTTAATATATACATTTTTTGTTAACCACAAAATTAAGTTCGAAGAAGAACTCGATATTAACAAGAATACAGTTTAAATGGCTAGAGTTCTTAGACTCAATGTGGTAGAAATAACGGTCGGCTATATATAATTTGTCACGTGTTAGGGCATAATTTGCATATGCGTTAAAAAAGTAATTTTCAAATTTTTGATCAGTAGCCAATAAATAATATTTCATATTTCTTACTTCAAAAGTTAATACAAACTTTAAACCCCTATGTCGCCAGCTTATGGGTAGAGTTTTCACGATCAGTGAAATAGTGAAATGTACTAACTTTTAACCATCAAGGAACTTTTTTCAAGGAAATATTTATGTAACCATACAAGTCGAACTCTAATTTGTAAGATAATTTAAACTATAGTAAAGAAAGTACTAAAAAGGAAAAAGGTCCATAAGTCCGTGGTGAATGAAAGAAAAAGCATGAAAAAATCATTCAGTTATTAAAGTTTCCCCACACTGCTTCCTAGTGGTACAACTTTCGCAATCGCTGATATATCATGTATGTATTTACTTAATTTCAATCAGTACCTTAAAACCAGAGTTTCATGTTTCTAACTTTAAAAGTAAGTACGTTCTTACAAACTTCTAAACACTATTCCATGGCCATTTTTTTCAAAATCAACCTCTAAGTTTTAGAGGTTGAATGAATCTCCTATAAAATTATCATCTACAAATTATTCCGGATTAAATGATCAAAGTCCCATCCTGACGCGTTTAATAGTTTTGAAGTTATTGGCCAATACAATACAACAATTTTGCTTTAATTTCGCATATATATACAGGAGGTCTATACCAGAATTGAAAGCTCTATTTTATCAAAGTATAATTGCACATTTTTTGTTTTAAAGTAACTAAGAACACTCAAATAACATTGAAATTATGAAAAAGAAATCTTTTTCCTAACAACAAAAGGACTGCATGTAACGAAAATCTGAAAGAAAACGACTCCAACGTTCAAGTTACTTTCAACAAAAGAATCTTAGCTTTAAATTTGATTGCATTCTTGGATCAGAGGAATTAATTTGAAACTTAACGTAAGCTTTTGTGGAAACTTATTTAATAGATGAGTGGTTATTTTAGAGCTTTTGGTTTATTTGTAGTGAGGAAAGTCTACGGTCCTAAAAAAAAAAATTATAGGAAATCAGTATATAGATAGCTTTATATTTTTCCCCGTATAGCAAAATAGATAGAGAGGGCCTAGTTTTAAAACACTCAATTTTCTACTTTATGCACAAAATAGAGACATTGTGTATTGAATTGCGAAACTTAATGTAAGCTGTATACAACGTACTCTAGATTTTCGATCATTTAGAGCAATTGTAAATCAAACATTTTACTTTTGTGTAACCAGGTCGAAACAACCCGTGAAAATTTCCTTATTTATATTATTATAATTTTTTTTATTTTTAAAATTTTTATAAGTGTTATTCGCACAATAAGGAAATTGAAAGAGACATATTTAGAAAACGTATAAAATTTTTAACACAGTGGGATTTGAACACGCGCCTCTTCAAGCGCTCGTATTTAAACCAGTTGAGTTGAACGAAACTAAACGAAACAATTCTAAATATAGTCATGTCCAAATATAATTTTAACCCACAACCACGGTATCTACCAAGATATAATTTCCGACTGCGCCATAACGACGTCAATTACTTATAATTTGATATAATCCTTCTCTTCAAAAGCAACCCCGCATTAAAGAACGTGCTCAAGCATTAAAAAAGTATAGCAGCTATATGGATATCTACATAGATATACAAGTATATATATATATACATTTTACACGTACTTGAAGCGCTCAAGTCGACTTAATGCTTAATGATGAGGCTCGATAATAAATAGCAAGAATTTATTAACTCATCAAAACATTTTTTAAAGTAACAGATTCATTTATTTAAATTTGAATTTCATAGTGTTATTTTTTTAACATTTTTTATAGTGAGTTTTTAAGTTTAAAATTTAAATTTAATTTAAAATTAAATATAAAATTCGCACACTAAGGAAATTGAAAAAGACTTATTTAGAAGTTTAACGATTTTCAAGAGGCGCAGGTTCTAATCCCGCTGCGTTCAAATTTTTATACATTTTCTAAATATGTCTTTTTCAATTTCCTTAGTGTGCGAATAACACTTTAAAAATGTCTAAAGAAATATATATTTAATAAATAGCATTCTCTCATGCCAAACGATTGTTCGTAGAATAATCTTTGGGTAGCAGAAATTTGTAAAAATCTCTCTACAGAGATGCTAACAACAAATATAAGTTGCAATAAGCGTGTAAGAATTTCAACGTAGCTGGATGTAGAACGCATGGCTTAGCGGTCAGAGCGCTTGAACGGTTTTCAAGAGGCGGAGGTTGAAATCCTGCTGCGTTAAAATTTTTCTAAAATGTCTTTTTCATAGTGTTAATTGTGAAAATTTTTTTCATAAAAAAACTAAGTAAAATTTACGCAATGTTTCTATTTTCGGGCTGAAAGTGGCCGAAAGGAATGTCTTGACATTAGAGACATTATTCTGATATGCGGGAGATAGCGTAAAGCTGCTTTCTTTTCTAAGTAAACATATGTGATACTTAAGTATATGAATTTCATTCGTAATAAGGTTAATTTCAATATAAAATCTTAAATTATTATATAATCTAAAATTTTAATATTGTTTTAATATAGTCATTAAATATATTAAAACAATATTAAAAGTCTGGTGTTGAAGAAATTGTAAATTAAAATTTCACTGTTATCTTAATTTACAAAATTTGTACAGGTATTCTCTGTATAAGCAAAGAACAAGGCTTTCTGTTAGAACTTACTATATCTAAATATATAGATAGAAAATGTTTTACTAACTACATTAAAGAATTAAGGTAATAATATGTACATTTTCAGTTATATCCCCAAAGTAAAATCCCTTTGAAGCACAAAATGAATATTACTATGCTGTCCATCTGTCCATCTCTCTGTCTGCTACAGTATTATATCCATATTTCGAAGAGTTAGGTATATAATAAAATAATGCTATGATGACTCAGTATACACGATTGAAGAACATTTTTAGAAAACGTGTTAAAAAGTAATGAAAACGTATTTTTGTTGTTCTCTGTAGAGAGATTTTTATTTATTTTTATTGAAAATTAAAAATAGATTTATTTAAG
The DNA here is from genome assembly GCA_038994665.1 of Podotricha telesiphe. NCBI lineage: Eukaryota > Metazoa > Arthropoda > Insecta > Lepidoptera > Nymphalidae > Podotricha > Podotricha telesiphe. The sequence goes on from JAOYRR010000576.1 coordinate 8,848, forward strand.
CTACTTGGTTTTATTTACGTAATCCGAATAAAAAAAAGCAACACGTAGAGTTTGTTCACTTGTTTTCCTGCATTCGCATTCAATACAGCCAATGTAGTGATATAAAGCTATATAACTGAAAGAGTAAAATTTCCGCTTTTAATTTAATTTTACTTTTATCATCTCCCAGTAAGAGGAACGACTGTATTTAAATTATTTTAATTTCTCAAATCTAGCAATACAAAGCGCGCCCTGGATTTTCGACATTCAACACGCAATATCTAGATTTCCGATGGAAAGTAGATTTCCGATGGAAAGTAGAGACGGACTGTCTTGACACTAGGTCTCTCCGACTCCCATCCTGCTATGCGGGAAAAACGAAAACAGCTAAACAAACTATTAAAGTTCATTATTGAAAAAAACGTTTAATATTTGTTTTGCTATAAATGCCCCACAAACGATTTAAAGAGAGCTAATCCACTTAATTTCCTCTGACTCCAGTACACACGTCACAAGCTGCCTCAACCAATATAGCAACTTCCTAACTAATACAAATGGATTTACCGTCAGGTAGTACTCAAACACAACTTTATCTTCGCTTATCGAAGTATGACGGAAGGTAACGAAAACTTATCTGTTCATATGTAAAACTAATGTTAACAGTAGATTTTTCAAATTTTATACAATAATAATTGATAAATTACAAATGTGAGACAAAGTAAAATTTGACTAAATATATATTCATTATAGTTGAGAAAATGTATGTATTTAGTAAACATAGAGGCCATCTTGGTGCAGTGTGACAACGTCTAGCTGTGTACGCCATGGTGGTGGGTTCGATTCTCACTCGAGGGAATAAAAATGTTTTAATTGTTTTCATTTCTCCGCTCTGGTGTCGAGACGGAAAGCAGAGAACGAAAGTCTTGATACTAGGTTCTCCCTGCCTACACTGCTAAAAACATAATAAATTAGTTTTAACATTTTATAGTGTTATTCACACACTTAGGAAATTGAAAAAGATATTTTTAGAAAACGTATAAGAATTTGGATGCAGCGGGATGAACCAGCGCCACTTGAAGAAACAGTCCAATTCCCGATGCGTTTTTCTAAAAATAGGTTTTAAATAATACATTATGTATTTAATGAATATGTTTTTTTAATAGGTAATAAAAACTCGTAGGCTTTTGATTTTTTAAGCAAATGCTGCCTTAGCTTAGACCATAATCTTAACAAAACACTCAAATATTTACGGTAACTTAGTAACAAAGTTAAATTAATTAAATGTAGCGACTCGTTCACATTGTGTGTTGCTCCCCTAACGGCGGAACTTCTTAACTTAACTTAGTAAAAATCCACATAGAAGTTGAAGTTCTCATTCCTGGCGCGACATTATGCTTCAAAACTTTTAAATAGAGCTTTAGATTTAATGTAATAAACTCTATGAAAGCTGCGGTTTGCCTTCGTTTACGCGAGCTGGTGACAACTCGTTGGGTTAAGTGATACGTATTTTTGCAAATTGATTTCGCTCGTATGTCTCAGTCTTTAATAAAACAATAAAAATTGAGTTTGTACGTTGAACATATTAATTTGAAAAAAAATTGTCTGTCTGTTTGTCAGTTTGTCTTTATGTACAAGCATTTCTTTGAAACTACTGGACGAAAATATAATTTAATATTGTATATTTAGGCCTGTACAGGATTTAGGATATAATAAAAACACACACACACAACGTTACGCCTTGATTGCTGTAGTAGGTAGGCATTTCTCACTAACCAGCATAGTGGATAGTGAACGAATATGCAGTGGCCTCCTTCTGCGACTCAGTTATTGTGCTGAAGGAGGAGTGAGGAAATCCACTCCGCTCCGCTGTCGAAGTCCTGAGAATAGGAGAAGCCGTAGAGGAGCTACAGCATCAGGGTCATTGTGATCCTCATGTAAGTCATCGAGGCTGTGGGTGCTCTGAAAGAAACCCTGGAGCATAATGAGAGTGATGGTGTACGTTCTCCAAGAAGTTATAGTAGACGTCATCGATGAGTGCCACTGTATGATCGGTCTGTAAGGCAGGCGGATGCCTGCGTTCGGAAGGTCTGCATAAAATGCATTTAACAGCGAAATGTATATGTGTAAAGCAATTTAGCTAAAGATTCTGATTTTACTTTGAAAATGATTAATTTTTTGGCCCTTTTTTTGCAGCTTCTCGCTTATTCTCGCATAACAGAAAAACCTAGTATACATTTCTGAATAAAATTGAGACAATGCGTGTTGAGTGGCGGGACTCAATACCGCGCTTTGTATTAAGTACCAGAGCGAAGAAATGAAAATATTTAGAAAAGTTAGATAATTTGGTAGATTGTTTTATATTGAGTTCTTATTATATATTCACTTCTTATGTCTGGTTAGATGCAGCTTCTCATTATAAAGATTTGACTGGTGTAAAAAAAAATTGAATAAATATAATTATTCCGAAACGATAGTATCGATGAAATTAAAAAATCAAATTAACTATCCCGCCAACATCTACTCTGGGTATAGATAACTCCTACAGAGTTATAATAAATGATATTAGAATTTAAACCCGACATAAACACTTGCTTGCGGCGTTCCATCGATGGCGTGTCGATCGCGTGCACGACAATTTTAGCGTATTCTGTCTAGTTTTAAACTTATATCGGACTATAATATTATATAGAAATATAATTTTCAAATGTAGGATATAATATACACACTACTACTCTAGATGTTTTGGAGGTGTAATGGTTTTACTGAAAGTTACATTGCTAACGATACATCTGCTGAAGTTTCCTCTGAGCAATGGCCGACCATTGGTAACGGTTAATCGGTTGATTTTATTTCATAATATTTTTTTTCATTTTGTATCATAAAATGGCGACCAAAGTTGCCTCAAACACCATTGTTAACCACAAAAATAACGATTGGTTAAATGAGCAAGCAACTTTGGCTGCTAAGAATAAAGATGTCTAAATTGTAACTCTGTAATTCAAATTAAAATCATTGGCACAATTTACGACAAAAGTTTGGCTCAACCTAAAATCTCGCCTAAACCAACCCAAAATTATGCAAGGGAACGCGCTTGGTCATAAGTAAATTGATGGACAATGTGATTTAAGTAACGATGCTTAAAGGAAAATTGAGTTAGTGAAGAAGTTCTCATTATGATGATTTTGATGATCCCAACGGATATACCGTTTCAGCCGAGTTTCAACGTCTTATAGTTTCAATTCTTCTTACATTAGCCATGAGGATTAATAAATCACAAGGACAATGTCTAAATGTTTGTGGTCTGAATTAAGAAAATGCATGGTTTGATTGTGGTCATTTATACGTGGCACGTTCACGAGTTCATAACCACCATGTTCTTTAGTTTTTGAGCCTGACAAGAAAACAAAAAAAAAACTCAATTTGCTTCAAGTAACGCAGCCCGTGCATTGAAATATGTATCAATAAAACGAATATCTTGCACTGAAGTTCCTCTTCTTTTTAACTCAAATAAAAAAAAGAAACCTAATAATGTAGTAATTTGAAAATCCTAAATCAGCTTAATCTATGAGTGTTAGGCAGAACGAAGTTTAATGGGTCAGCTAGTTTAAAATATAATTCCGTCGAGTGGGAATCGAACCCACAAGCAATCACATTTTCGTAAATTCAAGAATAAATTTAATATTTTAAAATTGCCTTTGCGAAAGATAAAATAAGAAGAAAGAAATAGTGTGGCCAGGGTCACAAATTTTACGCAAACAAAGTTGCAAAAAAGAACTAGTCTAATATAAATTAACTAAAGATTCAAATCCACGACCCTACTGTCAATACCAGTATGGGCTCCAGAAAACCAAGAGGAATACAATATAGCAAAATTATAAATATAACAGGGTTATTTGCGAAGTTAACCCTCCACGCCCGCAGAAACTAATTTAAGTTTATCCCAAATGGTATTGTACGTGAGTTAAATTTAGTCCTGGAAATGACTGAACGATCAGCGACATCCATTATTATTTTGATTGAAATTATGTTTACTTATTTTTATAATATTTTGTATATAAAACATATTTATTATATACTCACGAAGGTCGTGGGTTCAATTTCGGCTCAAGAGAAAGTTTTTCTTTGTTTATATGTATGTACCATCAACAAAAGACTATGAAGTCATTTTTTTAATGGGTCTTTAAACAATATTTGCAAAAGGTAATCTATCTTTTAAAGAGATCTCTTCTAGATCCTTGAATGAGAAAAAGCTTAATTTTAAAAGAAACTATTCTGAATGTCTGTCTGTCCAATGTAGTTATTACATTATTAATAAACATGCGTAGAACCGTTCTCTACTATATATATTATAAGGAACGTGTCTTGAAACTAGATTCTGTCTGGCTATCCTGCCTGTTATGTACAAAAAAGCTTGAAGCTATGTTTTATGTAGATATTTGACGGTTTATTAGATAAGATGCGGTGTTAAATTCCGCAGTAAAACTTACAATGCCTCTAACTCTAACTCGATTTGTCATGTTATAAAAATATATGTTTATATTTTACATATGTTCAAATTCACAATAAAAGTATTCGAAATTCAAATATATTATTTCGAATGTCATGTATTGTCAGTTCTATCGGAAGATACCGCCAGCGAGGAATGCAGTTCTGCTGAGAAAAAAGGAAGTTCATTTTAACAAATTATATTTAAAAGACTACTAAAAACAAAACAATTTCTTACTTATAAAATTAGTAGGACAAGACAAGAGAAAAGGATCATTAACTTTTTGGTAGTCTTAAAATATTTTTCAATATCATTCTTTGCTAGACCTTTCAGCGTTAATTCATTCCCAGGGAAGTGATTTGAGAATTTTAAAATGTCTTTTTATATTAATTTTAATATAACTGTAATGGAATGTTACATTATTTTGAATGATTTCTTTTATTTCATAAAATAAGCAACTTCACGTTTTTCTGGCATTAATTTCATTAAAAAATTCAAAAGTAAATTGTTTTATGTCAAACACTGTCGCACTCGCCATGGTAGACTAATTACTATTAACTTATTTAACTGCTATTATCTATTATGTTCTAGTTAAGTAAAAATATTTACAATCGATATACCTAAATAAGACGTCGTTACGATCCGTAACTCAACATGTAATAACTTAAAAGGGGAGAATAGAGGGATTCGACTCTCATTTCTTCTTATGTGCCAACTTGACGTGAAATTAAAAAAAATACTATTAAAAACGAGGCACGAGAATCAAATTCACTATCCGACTAACAAGTACAAAGCTGTACAGCACAGTATCAGACAAGCCAAATTCTACACCAAATTACGTTGGCCCCATAAATAAAACTTATTGCCTACACAATAGAGGTCATAATTCAAAGGCCATTCTACTAAGCTGAAAGCTTACTGTAACGAGTTATTGTACGGTGTAAAGCTCCACCTTGAATAAACGACTCGATAGTACTCGTAGTTAAAACACTTTTGCAGTAAATTTGCTTGTTTCTTTAATTAATATAGTTTGTTTTGGGCATAATCTAATTAAAAATGTAGAAGCTTGGGGAAAAAAACTATATAATAACTTGATAAAGTTAAAAAAGCATTGAAACAGAGTCTGACTATTAACGTGATTTATTGTGGGTTCGATAATCATTAAGAGGTATAATCATTTCTTTAAACATTTTTTTAAAGTGTTACTCGCAAACTTAGGAAATTGAAAAAGACATATTAAGAAAACGAGAAATATAACGCAGCGGGATTTGAAGCCGCGCCTCTGACCGCTAAGCCATGCGTTCTACACCCAGCTACGTTGAAATTCTTATACGCTTATTATAACTTATATTTGTTTTAATCATCTCTGTAGAAAGATTTTTACAAATTTCTGCTACCCAAAGATTATTCTACGAACAATCATTTGGCAAGAGAGAATGCTATTTATTAAATATATATTTCTTTAAACATTTTTTTAAAGTGTTATACGCACACTTAGGAAATTGAAAAAGACATATTTAGAAAACGTATAAAATTTTTTAAAGTGTACAAAATTTTTATACGTTTTCTAAATATGTCTTTTTTAATTAGGTATAATCATATTTTTTTATTTCCATTCTGGTAATTAATGTGTTGTGTTCAATTTCACCATTCAAAACACAATGTCTCAATTTAGGGCTAAAGTGGATGGAGTAGGGGGGTGCCTTGGCACTAAGTTTTCTGCAACTCGGTAGTAGGAGAAAACTTAGCACGGTTGCTATGCAGAAAAAAGCGTGTAGTTCAAAAAAATAAATTAATAAATGATACTTCACTATCAACTTGCTATTAACTCACGTTTGGGTGTTTTTTTTTAATTTTAAATTATTTTCTTTTTCCTGTTCCGAATCTATGTCTGATTTTGTCTAGTAAAATCCTGTTTTCGGAGATAGGTTTTGTCAACCAATGCAAACTATGTCTAAGCAGAAAGTAAAGAACAATGTCATTTTTTACTAGATTATCTACCAATTTTACATAAATGTAAAAATTTTGTGAAAATTAAAATAACTCATTTTATGCATGCAAGGGTAACTTTGTTTACCAAAGTTTACCGATTAGGGATCAAACCCACGACAACTATGAGTATAGAAAGATACTTTCCGACTGTGCCATGACAGAGTTATGTCTGATATTGTTTCCAGGTTTACATAAGAACAATAAAAATTAAACCATACATACACACTAAAGTCAACAACTATGTTAAAATATATTTAAAAAAAATCCAGTGCGAATTTTATGTCATAAAATTTACATTTTCAGCTTAACGAAATAAAAAAATGTTGTAGAGACGTTATGTTACAAACTGACAAGTCTTAATTGGTTTTAAGTGTCCACTCTAACTGTACTGCCCTAATGTTGTGAATGTAAAAAACGGTACATTTACTTAATTATTATTTAAAAGCTTTGTATGTATTTATATTCTGAAACTTAACAAGCAATTGTCTATGTCAATTTTGTTAATACTTTTTATTGTAATAAGCTTGTGAAAAGATACTCCTCCAATATTGATATCTCATATCATTATTCATGAAAATAGTTTATTAAAAGGAATATCATTGTTTCGAGAAACTGTAACCATAATCGACCTAAAGCTTAATTATACAACAGCTTTCTGTGCGAAAATATTTGAATGCATATTAAATTTCTAATTAACGAGGAAAGGGGACACCAAACCTTATTAAGATTTGATTTAGACCTTTCAGCCTCGTTGACTGTAATTTGAGGCTCATTTATTGTATGAATAAAAACCTCTCGAGAATAATACAGAAATATTACGCGACTCTGTTTATGTTTAACAGATGTACAATTATCAATTAATTGGCCTTCGTAGGATAGGTTGGTAGGCTTTAAGAAAGCTCGTTGCATTCCCGTTTGAACAATCGACGTTGACGTTGAGGTACGGTACTTTTTGTTTCTAAGCGGGATGCCTTGTCCCTGTATCACTTCTCACGTAATTAAGCTCTGTCACTTTATAAAGTGTTAGTTAGGTAGAGGAAGGAGCTCGGGCAGTGAAGGCGAGTGTCTATGTATTCCAAAGATATCTCTTACGTAGTAGCGAAAGAGTGTGTAGTGTGTTCTCGTCTCCCGCTATTACGTACGCCCGAGAGCCATTCCTGACGCATGGGTTTGCCGACATCAAAAGTGTGATTATTATTAGTTTTGTTGGTGACATATATAATACACTCCACATTTACAACTACCAAATGTCCCTGCATTCAGCGTGCCTCTTGGCATAGGCCTCCTCTAACATCTTCCATATATTTATCAGTCGAGACTCTTCTCCAATTTGTTTCTACAGCCAGCTTGATTTCGTCCTCCTATTTGGTATGCTGCCTCCCGCAACTTCCCTAGCCGTCTCTTAAATACCATTCTTTTATCACTTGGCTACATTTTCCTCTTATATACCCGGTTCATCTCCATTTTTATTGGCTTATTTTCGTTAGTATATCCTTATATATAGTAAACTTAAACTTATATATAGTATAAGTGATTTTGGCTTGAAATTCTGTGTTTTTTATTCTATCATTTCTTTTTGAGCCTAACATTTTCCTCTCCTTGGCTCTTTGACACTTGTCACGATTGCGTCATTGCCCATGTTTCGCATCCGGAAGTCAGGCATGAAAATATGCATGCCTCGAAGGTTTTTTTTTTAATGCTATGCTTCATTTAGGGGCCAGTCTTTTTATGTACTAAGTTGAGATAACTTGGCTCAGTAAAACGCAGCGGAAACCCTCTCCACCCCAATGAGAAGTCGCAGAATCGCTCGCGCATATTACTACAACGGTTCTTGCTTTTTGCAAGAGAAGAATAAAAAAACTTGGCCCTAAATATATGCAACTATCTGTATATGACAACGTATCGTTTTATATTTGTATCTCTGCTTTATGTGTACTTTTGTTTTTTTTAGTGTTTATTTTTATACCTAATTTCTCGCTCTCTTCTTTCAAGCTTTGTATGCATGATTTGCAAGTTGGGTAAAGTTTTTTCAAACAATATTGATGATGCTGGGGGAAGGTCACTCAAAAACCATGAGGCCCCCTGATGTATGAAGCGATTGTTGACAGTAGACGAGGCGAAAAATGTATACAGGGACCGTAGTTTTTGGCGCTTCGTTATCTTTAAGTACCCCCCCTCCCCCTACTACGGAAAAGCGAGAACGTCCAGAAGGTAAAAATGAAATTTCTGTCCAATTATAATGTAAGCAATAAACGTTGGATTAAACAAAAAATACTATGATACACAAATATAATCAAAAGCGTCATTTATTGTTACTCAAGTAGCTTAATTTTTTGTTGTTGCTTTCCGTAATTGCTTGCACCTGGTCCGCTACAAACTAGAACGATCCTGTAAACGAGTCGATTTTTACTACGAATACTATTGGGAATTAAGATTGAAAGAGATAGCTTTCGAACTTTTAAATACAGATTACTCGTTGCCTTTTTGTACTTTATATAATAGACTTAGAAAAAAGATCAATTAAAGACACAAGTTTATATATTTCAAAGTTTATTTTAGATTTGTGCTTATGATATTAGATGGATTGTGGGTTCGATGCTTACTTTGAGAAATTATTATATTTCAATTATTTTCTTTGCTCTCGCACAAAACGCAGCGCAGCGTTAAGTCCAGCCAGTCAACAATAAAATACAATGTTTTGAATTCAGCTGGATGTGGACAACGGTGTGTATTACCACTAGGTTCTTTTAGATAAACTAAAAAATATATATCTTAGTTACCACTGTGGCGCTGTTAGAAAGTGTTTTATTAACCAGATGCTTGTGGGTTCAATCCATACTCGAAGGCGTCGTTGAATATACGAGAATTAAGTTGCTTGGATATAACTGAAAAATGAATTTTAAGTAAATTAACAAGAACTTCTGATGTCCTTATTAATGAAAGGCAGAGTAATATAATTATATGAATATACATCACAAAGTCCCTTAGATACTATAAAATTCATCAAATACAGTGTGAATATGAAAATTGACCTTTTATTATACATAGTTCCGATAGTTTCGATTACCAGCTCAAAGAACTATTCAAAGTAACTAATACATATTTCATGGGAGTACCGATCTATGAGTTTCATGGCGTATATTTTAGAGATAATATTTCTAGTGTAACTGTCCTTAGCATATTTTTTGAAATTCATAAGGCGATGATTCGTAGCTGAAGTGTAGCAAAGCTGTAAAGCTGTTGTAATATATATTGCATTGAAAATGTAAATAGAGAAATAATATATTTCTTGATTTGAAATAATATTTTATATTCGACGCATATCATAGCATAGGATGGTACGTCAGAGAACTAACTTTAAGACACCCCGTTCTCTACTTTTGACCCGATTTTGTGACGTAGCGTGTTGAGTGGCATAACTTAACGCCGCGTCTCATCTTACCAGAGTAAAGAAACTAAAATGATTTAATTATATCTGTTTTATATCCAGAATATACAGTAATTCGAAACATATGCAATGGAATGCATATTTTTAAAAACATTTTTACAGGTATAATGAAACAAACTTTGCGTACAATCGGGTATAAAATATACTCTTCCGGGTCTTGAAGAATCAAAGAAAGACTTAAAAAAAAATAACTTAGGTGTCACTTAGGTCTTCTTGACAAAAAAGCTGGCCTCTTTAAAACTTTTGTAATATTTACAATTTTTATACTTTTAAAATAATAATATTGTCGTATTATAATATTTTAGGACCACAATGGATAGTTTGGTACAAATTTGTGACATGTAAACGGTTACAAGCTACTTTGGGCCTCGATCCAGTATTTCCCGCGAGAGTATCTACTATCATTTTATAACAAGCATTTATATAACAATATATGTTTCATGATAACGTGCCATATTTTGGAATTGGATGGAAAGTGAATAACACCATATAAAAAAACTAATAATAAATAATTTTAAATTTATGATTTAAAAAAAATAGTTAATAATTTTGTCTTACTTTAGTCGGGAAATATAGTGTGTTTATAAGAAAATTATAGAAAACTATATTCCAAGCGCGGCGTTAAGTTTCGCCTCTGAAAATACAATGTCTTGAATGTTCAGTCAGATGCGACAAAGAGTTGCAGTCTCTGGGGGTAGAAATCCAACTGGGTGATAGGCAAAGTGGTTGTGTATATGCAATATATCGTCCCCCAACTTCCACGAAGTCAGGAAGGTGCTCAACAGCACCATACTACCCTCGCCGCTGGAAATTGGAACGCCAAACATCCCGCCTGGAGTTGCCACAGCACCTGCACCAATGGCTGAATGGCTCTTTGAGGACGCTGTGAGACTTGTTTGGGGGCGGTAAGAAGACTCCTCCGCCGCTGGTCATGCAGGGTACCAGAGTCAAGTGGAAACGCCAGGCCACCGACTGGGGCATCATATTGGACCGCAACTGGAAGATTGCCCCCCCAAATTAAGAAAGCAACCAGTGCTGCCAGGGTTACCCTCTACCTACTTCATCCGCTACTCCAATCTAGATTAATACTGTGTAGAAAATAAAAAAACGAAGGTTACCTTGTATAAGACGTATGACAGACCACATTAGACATATACAGCGCCACCCCATCATCCAGAGAAACGTTACAGGTCATCCACAACACCACGCTACGGCGCGTATACGTGATTTGTGAGGAATGCGACTAACCATCATGACCTCCGAATATCAGGATTCGGCCCTCGCCTGGGCAGCCAATAGCTCATATGACCCGCCCCCCACACATTTTCAATCCCTTCCTCACCAAGTGACACACCCATTATCTTGGGTGGAGCCGATCGTAACAGTCAGAGGGCAAGGGAAACGTTATCAGCGTGTCCCTTCTCCCGCAGGGTTAAGACTGAAGACCAGCGATGGGGGTAACTTGGTGTTACAAGCTTATCTTTATTTCTCGTCCCGATCCTATGTCGGACATACAAAATATTATTATATTATGTAGGTTATGTAGGAAATGCTATATGGGAAGAAAAAAAACTTAATGTCTCCACTCTGGTAAGACAAAGCGCTGGGTTAAGTTGCGCAATTCAACGCAATGCCTCGATCTGACACAAGGAACCCCTGTATGTGGGAAAACCGTGAAGCTCAAAAAATCTATCAGTAAAATGTAGAAAGTGGATGAAAATTAAATAAAAGTGAACAATTTTAATTAAGTTTAAACATTACAAAACTGAAGCTTTTGTATTGAAATTTGTTATTTCAATTTAATTAAAACTTTCAGCTTAATATACTAATGTGGATATTTTACAAAGGTTATTCACGCTGTCATCCAGTTCACACCGTAGCGCACCTACAATAACCTAAATTATTCATAGTTTTATTTGCTTATATTACTTATACAAATAAATAAAATTGGAGTGTCTGTTTGTAATCATAAAATTACCTAATCATATGTAATCATAAAATAAGCTTTTTACTAAATGCACATGTTCACGGATGCATATACCAGAATAACATTTATCACAATTTGTGTCTGTCAGGTTACAGGACGATACTGACATATAGCTGATGTAATAAGGAGTAATTTAGGCTACTTTTATTTTAAAGTTTCAAACGGATGAAGTCACGCGCCAAGTTTTAACTATGCACTATGTTTATGCTTTTAATTTTAACGTGAATTATTGTAATTAACTATTTAAGTTACTTTATATTGACTGAAAACAGTTCTCACATTTTTACACGCGCAATTGTCAAATTCTAGCAAAAACTACGTAAGTAGAAAGTTTCATATAAATATTTTTTTTGCATTGTCTATTTAATAATAATATTAATCTAGATAAAACAATTAAAGATTTTAAATTTGTATCTAGATTTATATTCAGTATTCTCGGCTCAAGAATAAATATACATCAGCTTGTAATTCATTATTAATTTACCTCGTTTTTTCTTAGAATTTTCATCAAGCTCAGGATCTTATTTCATATAACGCTTGTTAGTTGTCATAGATTTTATAAAAGATGAGAAACAGCTTTTATGTAAAATTCGTATATACTTTGGTGTAATTTAATTTTAATTTTGTATAAGAAGATAAGGATAAGCCACTACTTGGTGTAAACTTAATTAAATTAAATACGTGTATAACGGTACTAAATGCCGCACATCTGTGTCTTCGTCCAGTCATATTGTTAACCTTCATTTTTCATATAAAACTTTGCTACCGTCGTAGGTTCAAATATAATTAATATTACATAACAATTAAATTTCAAAATTTTCATTTCCTGAATTGATATCACAATTTGCCTAAAATGCGGTGTTCCTTTTCCACGAACTTGTTTGTTGTGAACTAACATGAGCGAAACATGAGCAGAAAAACTAAAAAACCTGGGATAAAATAGAAATTCCAAGTAAAGTTCGTAGGTAAAATAATAATAAATCTAGATCGGAACCGTGAATGTTCGACATTTGACATCGTTCGAAGTGCGTGTCACTGTTATCATTTATCCGATATCCGTCTTTATGAGCTTCCTGAACGAGCTTCGATTAACTCGCCGTAGCTTTTGTTAAAGAAAAGCTCTTTATGTCTATAATAAATAAAAATTGTTACTTTATGTCGTTATAGTGTGAAAATGTTTAAACATACATACATAGTATGGAATTTTTGTACTTGATAACAACATTAATGCTTAGTTGGAAAATTAAATAATTTCTGTTCGTATTCGAACATTATTAGTGACACTGCAAAATAAGAAGGATTTACCAGAAGGTAAAATCTGAAATTGATGAATTCTGTAAGGTTTTTTTTCCAGTTTCGCGCTTTTCCAGCATAAATTATGAATTTCAATTGCAAATAGTTTAAATGCTATTCGCATAGCGTTATCCTCGACTCGCTTTTGGACACGCGATGTTTTCTTTAGAAGTTTTACAAGACAGTTATTGTGTCACGTGATATATGTTCCACTGAGAAAAATGGGACTTCCTGATATATGTATGTATTTATATTATAAGAGAACTGAATTAATAATGAATAAATATTTAATTTTTCTATCTATAGGCCATTTGAAACCATTGTGGTGCAGGTCTGATTGTAATCGCGATTGGATGTAGGTTTGATTACCACTCCGAGGAATGATTATAGTTAAAACATTTTTATTTCTCCACTCTGGTAACTAAGACAAAACGCGGCGTTGAGTTCTGCCATTCAAAATGCAATGTTTAAATTTCAAGCGGAAAGTGGAGAACATAGTATCTTGACATTATATTATCCCTTACTACACTGGTATGCGGGAAACAATATGAAGCTATATAGAAATGAAACTACATATAAAATTATTATATAACAATTGTTTTAACACAAGACAAAGCAAACAAACTCGCAGGCAACAACTAGTATATAATATATTAAGTACACATAAACTGTAAAGTTAGTAAAAAACCTCATAAAAACCTAGTAGTAACGACAGAAGAAGTTCATATATCTCACTTAAGCTTATATGAAAAAATTCTAGCGCTTTCCCGTTACTTATACTTTGTGATAGACATAAATTAATTTTGCCTCATTTCTGTACTTTGCAGATGGCTGGTTTCATCTGCCGTAGGTCTGACTAAAGATAGTGTACACATTACATCTTTCACATAATTGCCTTATTTATTTATTAATATAATGGTTGTAAACTCAAATTTTATTACTTTCGGTGTAAGGGTGGCCCGGCCCTATCACCGTAGGTTATCCGTATATTATAACAATGTAAAAGATCAGAAGAAATAAGCTTATTTTTTATTAATATATTATATATGTAATACAACTTTACATAAATATTTATAAAAATATAACCATATATACATATTTATATAAAAATATGTTAAAAAAAACAATAATTACTTAATAAATACCTATTAATTTTATAAACATAGTTTTTAAAAGGCCGCTTAAATATATATACAGAGTCAGTTACACGTATTCCAGATGATCGCAGCTTTCATAGATAATAGATTTTAAGAAAAAGACATATTTAGAAAACGTATAAAAATTTGAACGCAGCGGGATTTGAACCCGCGCCTCTTGAAAACCGTTCAAGCGCTCTGACCGCTAAGCCATGCGTAAAAAAAAAATCTTGAAAACCGTTCAAGCGCTCTGACCGCTAAGCCATGCGTCCCACCTCCAGCTACGTTGAAATTCTTATACGCTTATTTTACAAGTTATATTTGTTGTTAGCATCTCTGTATAGAGAATTTCCTTAGTTTGGGAATAACACTTTAAAAAATGTTAACAAAATAAATAGATTTTTTATTTAATTATTTTCGTATTGTAAGTTTAAATGCAAAGTTTTTTCTAAAGGAACACACAAAGTTTAAAGTTCAAAAGATAAGTACAAGAAGTAGAGACCGTGGAAATTTACTATTACAATCTCTATGCATAGACATAAAAGTATGTTTTCGTATCTTGCGATTTAAGGATAGCCTTAAATGTCAAAAAAAAAACTAGATCACTGACAAACTGACAGATTGATATCGCAAAATGCAATTGATATATGTAAGAGCGAACTTTACTCTTATATTTTTATGCTGAACTCGATTGACGTAGCCCCTAGCAAGCTGTTTCCTAGTAACGGCCATGCATAGTAAAATGCTGCAATGATTTAAACAACACGAGCTTTGGATTGTGGAACTGTGAAAAAGTGGTCCATGGACGAATAAATCATAGTTCAAACTATTCGGGTCAGCTAGGTCTGATATTTTGAAATCGTTTTCTGGGATAAAAATTTTATTAGGCTAAATTTAAATCGAACATTGTTTGCAATATTTTGAAAATTTGATTATGGCTTGATTATAGACTTAATGTTTCGTTCTTTTGGACTGTTCTGTCAGGGACAAAATGTAAAGTTAAAATTAATCCCAATTATATGACAAACAGAAATGCAACATTGATCAAAATCAAGCTAATTGTACTAATTGTGATCGTATCGGAAAGGTGTTGAATGACCTAAATACTCAATGGAGTATTTATAGCATGACAAAAATAAAACTGACTTACCGCAGACCAGGGACGTCATCTAGCTGGGTCCCATCTGGTAGCTGCCAAGCTAGCTGAGGAGTTGGAAATCCATGAGCAGCACACGATACCCTGGCACCAGTACTATTAGAGAAAACCAAACGCGATGGAGGTTCCATTAGGAAGACAGGTCCGTGCTCCTGACCCTCGCCACCTGTTGAAAAATAAATATTAAAATTAATGCATGTAAATTATACACGTTGTACGCTGTTAACGGACTGACTTCAAATTTGGCAGAGATTTAGTTTATTATTAGTAGACGTCTAACAAGAACGTATTTTGCGACTGGGGTAGATTAAGGACTTCTGAGGGCTCTCGTAAGTTTGCATGTACTTCATTTTTTTGCTACAAACATGAAATTTGGCAGAGGTGCTCATTACTACGAGGAAGCGTACAATAGCCAGTAGTCTATATGGAAAAAAAATCAAATAGGAAAATTTTGTAACTAAATTTTAGTGAAAAGTAGTGAAGTGCTAAGCTTTTCTACTTTAATTGTCTGTAAAACAGAATAAAGTGTAAAATAAAGTGACGTTTTGCTCTGTGACCCTATTTTTCTCCGTACAATCTTTAAATATTCGGGAAAAGTAAAAAATGTAGTAATTAAGACGGTTAGTGGTAAGTAAAATGAATGCGAGAACATTTTTTCAGCTTCATCTTTTATGCCTTGTAGAAGTCAAAGTGTCAAGTGTGTAAAATCAAAGTGCCTAGTGTTGAAACACTCCATTCTCCGCTTTACACTTGAGCCATTTCATTTTACAACGACATTTGTCTTATAAGAGGAAGAAAATTAAAATAATTTCAATATAATCACCCTCACGAGTTTACCTTTTCGGTTTTGCACAATAAAGGAAGGATTGAAATTGGGCGGAAATCAGAGTAATCGATAGGATTATTATTTTTAGGAATTGAAACGACTTGGGTGTCTTTCCAAATTAAAGGAAATTGATTACTCATGATTGAATAATTAAATATAGAAGTGATTATAGATAGTATTATATATCGAGGACGGGAATATGATAATTTTACGAGTAACGCAGACAGCACACACTGAAGGTGGCTAAAATAAAAATGCAGTACACTAGGAGAGAATAAAGCATAGAGATGATTGATGGTATTTAATTTCATTGTGTCATCCATAACACTAAAAGCCCAGAATTGTTTATTAAGTTTATCGAACTAATTTGATAGTTTGAGGATTTATATGTTGTTGTGCTTAGTCTACTCAAATTGATTTCTTCGATTACAGATTTGTGTATAATATGGCATCATTTATTGTCTCTACATATCATATTTCAGCAAAATACGGACTTTTTTGTAGTAATGATGATATTAATTATATGAATAAAATTAATGTTTAAAGCTTTATATTAACAAACTATATCAATCTGTCTAGCTTTAATACTTGGCATATACAGTAACACTAGAATTGGTAATAAAACCTCACAAATACAAAGCTTATTTATGATATAAAGTTATAATTATAATATTATTTTATTGTATTAAAAATCGGACAATCCAATAATAAAAAAAAATCTGATTGAAGGTCCTGCTTAATTATTTTCTAATTTTGTTTAAGTATTAGACATTTTTAATTATAAAAGCTATATAAGTGAATGTGAATGCAGAGCTACATAGCTATTTATATATTACAAAAATAAAGTAGGTGTTGTAAAATCTCCGTCCATCTCCGATATTCGTTCAGTCTAATCTTGGAAATAGCTGATCTTTAATTTATTCTTTATGATACTTTACGAACAAAAAGAACAAGTTACCGCATACAATTATAGGCTAACAATAAATAAGAGGTGTCGCCCACAACTTAGTTTGCGTACACAAAATCTTTAAATGTTTTATTTAGAAAACGTATAAAATTTTGAACGCAGTGGGATTTGAACCTGCGTCTCTTGCGAACCCGTTCAAGCGCTCTGACTGCTAAGCCATGCGATCTACATCCAGCTTCATCGAAATTGTAATACGCTTATTACAATTTATAATTGTTGTGAGTGTTCAAGTTTTAAGTGTGCGTGCATAAAAAATTTTAAAAATCTTTATATATTGTTACTTTTATGTTTTTCTGATGTATTAACTATATTACTGTAAAGTTCAACCGGTTCAGTTATTTTTACATAAAAGATTTACATTTATATATTTTAATAAGTTACTATTATAGTGTACAGTATGCAATGAATATTTTTATAAAATCTTTTGTCACTTGAATGATTGTGGTTACAATAAAGTAATAAAGCTCCTGAGAGGCCCAAGTTTAATTACTGTCGTATTCACACTTCTTGTACGGTATTTAAATTTACTTTATATACAAAACACTCGAAAATATTTAACACTTTTAACTAATAATGGTTTACTTGGAGATTCTGATTTTAAGTTTTTTAAAACCCTTAATTTTTAAATTCCTGCAATTACTCTGTTTCAACAGACAACCAATCATATTATGCTCCTATTTATTTTTTAAACATAAAAAAGCAGTAAAATATTCCTTACGTAATTTGAATCATGATCCACCATACATAGTTTCAAAGTTCTCCTTAAAAAGCTTCTATATAAGCATAAAACAAAAAAAAAACAAAAAAACCAACCATCACAGAGACTAGTATAGTAAAAATCGATTGCCTCTAGTTATCACCCCAAAAGCTGTTGATAGGCTGAGCAGCGTACAGATACTCAAATTAACGGTGAGAAATGCTTCAGTGAGACCGTAATGTGCCATTTGCATTTCAAACGTCTGTACTGATTTTGTACCACTTCTGGTAATCTCATTATCTATGTTAAGTAGAACTAGATACTAGAATATTACATGAAGCTTCTTGTAATTCTTGGTAATTGTCTAAGATATATATATATATATATATATATAATTTCTGTGACGGATATTATTATAATGCTATTTTGGCTCGTTTTAAGTTTTTTTTTATAAGCTCGTGTACTGTTTAAATATTTTTAGGAACTCTTTAAAGTTATAATGATTTGAAGCTCGGCGAAACGAAAAAGCGACATTAAAATAGTCATATAAGTCCCTATGTCTCTCGGAGTTTCACTTCTATCGTATGTGAAATGTAAAATATAATATTATATACTGTGATTTTGTAACAAATTACTTATGCCTTTAAATAAAATGTTTAATAATAAATATAACTGCAATTTATTTTAATAATTATAATACTTATTTTAACATTTTTAATATTTTTAGAAAACGTATAAAAATCTGGACGTAGCGCCCAAGCGCATAATGTTTTTCAATTACAATAAATCTGTAAAAGGACACATCCTTATTATTGCCAGTTAAGTACCTTAACGAATTGGTAATTTGTACATGTGTATCTTTAATTAGTAATCTACAACATGAAGGAGAGGTATAAAGCCAAAAAAATAGAAACATAAATTATAGAGCGGTAACCATTTAGAGCTGTATTAGAATCAGCAACCTTCGTGGAATAGTTCAAAGCATAGTCGATCCACATTGTGCATGTATTAGCTGAGCAAAATGACGTACTGAAGCCTTAATAGTGTGGTGAATATAATTTACATTACAAACACATGCCAAATCCACTGATTTCTACTAAATCCTTTTTTATCAGGATCAGTTAATTTTTTCATTCTCCGCGTTACCAAATGAAGGTCATATACATATGGCATTTTCATTGTTTTTTCAGCTCCAAGTATTTTCCTTGACTATCCTGAATCTGAGTCCAAGGCAAGAATGGCATAACTTAACGCCGTACTGACATTTTCATTTTGAATCTAAATTTCAAAGGCTATTGTTTTTACTAATAACGCCAGGCGATAATAAACTATCCATTGTGTGAAGAATATGGTAAAATAATCCAATTCTCCTGTACGTAACTCGCCCAGAATATCTAGGTCGGAGATATATCGAACCAATGCTATTTTGGGCATGATGCAATATTCATAGTGAGCAATATTCATTAGCTTTATACTTCTACATAGATTTTTGGTGTCTGCAGTAATTTACGTGAAAATTATTTAATTTAAATTGTTTTTAAAAAACTATGGGAGTTTGTTGTAATTTATCCAAGAACAATCCAAACAAGACAAAGGTTGTAATTTTTCTTGAAGGCAAAGCTATATTTCAGTTATACCAAACGTTAGGTTAGACAAAGTGTCTTCTATTTTTGTCATCCAAAACATTCAAAACACTGTATTAATTTGCCCATTCCGCCAAATAAGATGCGTGAATAAAGAAAAAAATATTATATATCTATACTTATAAAATAGGTTGTACTAATTCACTGACTGACTGAGTCAATAGCTAATACGATACTATTACCCTGGCTTTCAAGATCAAGATCGAAATATATTAAGATCAATTTTAATTTAAGACAGTGACTTTAGCATCTGAATGTTGTAAATAAAATAAATACCGGAATATTAAGTGAAGTAGCAGGTTACGACAGAGTATTTGTTAGTAGCTACTGTTATGGACACAAAAAATTTCATATCCCGCCAACTTTCTAAATACATTAGAGCTGTCAGAAGTACCTTCACATAAGCTCCAAATAAAATTAAACGGTCCAGTCATGTTTATACGAAATTTATATGATTTTTTATTAAATTTAGATTTTTTATTTGAACGCGATTTTGGCGAACTTGGCCGGAACATATTTAGTCCGTCTTAAGCGGCGTAGCAATAGGTGAAAATGTGATTTTCCATAAATTAACACAGGTAGACTCTACCTACCTGTTTACCTGTCTACCTGGTGTGAGTCTACCTGTGACCACGGACTACTGTAAAGTGTTCGAAACGTCGGGTTCTAAAAATGTATTTTCGAATACCGAAATTATACGCGATTAATCCGTTTAAAATAGTTTCATTTCAAAATGTCTTATAATCGCGAAAATCAAAGAACTCTTAGTATATTTTAATTGTGGAACTCTTACTTATACACCCTCACATGGAGGGGGGGGGATCATAATCACGTGTTGATTTAAAAACTATATTGTTTATTCCCATTAAATACTCGAGCAAATACGTTACAGCTAGTTTGTTTATATATATATATATATATATTAATAGTTGAAAAGTATGATTTCTGTTGTTGAGGACATTTATAGTATAGAAGTTTCATCGGTAAAGTTAGTAATTGCAATACAAGTGCAGTTAGAAAGAGCAGTTACGATGCAATCGCAAAGAAAGAAGTTAGCTCGAGTTCTGTGACAGTTTTAATAAGCGATTTTCAACGCTTCTATGAACTAAGTTTTAGATGGACTGCGAGTTTTATATAAAATAAATAATATACCTTCACATATTGGGGAACTTTAGTGTAATTGGTTATTTTTTATCTAATTTCGTATTATTAACTGGTAGATGCCCGCAATTCCGTTGACCGTTAACTTGGCGATAAAATTATAATAACTTTTTTAAGTGGGTAATTTTTTTGTATCTAAGTCTTCCACGCTTTTTTCTCGTTTCAGACCAAATAAACATAGTGACACTACATTATCTGCTATATACTCGAATACGAGACATTGCATTTTGAATGACGAAATTTAATGACCATCTTTATCTTAGCAAAAAGAAAAAATTAAAACAACTTAAATATAACCATTCAATATAACCATTCCAAGTGGGAATCGAACCAACAACCACCGTGTTACAAGTCAAACGCTGCTCCTATACTACTGCTCCACAAGGGCCGCAAAGTTCCAAGATTTTTATCTATATATATATTCTTTATTGCACTTACAAAAATAATAAGATAAAATAAATGATAGACAAACAAAAAGTACAAAGGTGGACTGGACTTATCTCTTAAGAGATCTCTGCCAGTCAACCAGGGTAATTAAATGAGTTGTTAACAGCTAGATAGAAAGCTATATATTTTAAGAGAGAAGAGAGAGATTTAAAGTAAATAATGGATGATGGAGATGCGGTATGCCACATCTCTTTGGATCTCAACACAGAAAAGGATTTCTGCATAAATGTGATTTTGCTCATCGGAATGTCAAGTGTTGGAATGACATACGACCGCCTTGAGCGCGTAGGAGTGGGAAGGAGGCTACAGCGGGAACGTAAATATGAAGGGAAATTCTGGTAATTCAGGACTATAAAGAGGAGTAGTAGAAGGTGGATAGGGAGCCAAATAAGCTGAGCTCGAAAGTAGGAAACGTGGGCGTATTTACGCAGACCATAAACAAAGCTTTTAAAGGCGCTCTAACTTAATAAGTAGCTCGTCTCTCACATCCAAATAACACACATGTGCGTAGACAAGAATTGGAAGGAGAAGAGATTGCGCTAGCATAATTTTGGTTTTAAACGGGAGGAAGTATTGGAGTCGCTTAAGAGAATGGAATGAGAAGTGCATACGATTGCTGACTTCATTAATAAGCGAAGCCCACGATAACTTACTATCAAAAGTTAGACCCAAATTTTTTATTTTGTCACTACACGAAATTTCAACTTCTGCGTACATTATTTTTTGTGTAGAATGAAAATTTACTTTACGTTTAAGTTTATTACTGCCGATAATAATTGCTTGAGTTTTTTGGGTGGGATTTATTTGTTGTCCCGCTTATATTTTACCTGGTCTATCATTGTTATTTATGAGATCTTTAATTGTTATACAGTTCAATGGAAAATGCCTATCACTATAAACAGTTTTGTCAAGGGGGTATTTACTTATTTCTTAGCTAAACCATTATAGTTTATTCATCAACCACCAATTGAACAAAATGCGCACCACGCAGAACAAATTTTGTTAATTCGGCTTTTTCTTATTTCTTACATTCTACATCTGGTGTTCCACTATTTGAAACCAACTTTACTCTAAGTCCTGTCCTGGAATAAAAGCTGTAAAACAAATAAAACATTGGTACGCTTTCATTACCTACAAAGATGTACGCCTGCAAATAAACATACCGACAAACAGACGTATAACAGTTCTATTTTTATAGATTTATATTCTATTACTGTTTTTTCTTCGCCCTAAAGTATTTTCTCGTAAATATGTTCAAAATACAGACATTTTTTTATTGTGTTATTATAATATAGATTGATTCATTGAAATTAAGATCATTAATGAATTTGTAGCCAACTTTTAACATATTTACAGCAATGATATAAAACAAACTTACATATGTATTCATATTTTTATTTACTTACACTCACGATAAATTATACATACAAACATCGACTCATCGACAGCTTGCATCCTTGTTACCACTCAAGTAAGTAATTCACGTATGAGCCCTGCTACCTGCGCGTACGCAGCGGTCAAACCAGTCGTTTGCTTATTTCGACGCGGAGCGCATGTCTCTTGCTTGCTTAACTCATTTCATATTACGCATTCTTTCTTCATATTAATATCTGTGCTTTCCTCACTCTCTTTAATTTGCTCACTGTCCTGTATATGCTTATTGTATAAACTGTATGTATTTTCTTAAATTAAATCATGCATAAACCTTTTTCTACGCTTGTGCCTTCTAAGCTGTACACACATTGTAAGTGTAAAGATGTGAACATTAAATAACACACTATAGACTATTTAACTACAAATTTACTATAACATTTTTTTAATATTTATAGCTGAATAAGCATAGAAAACTTATAGATACGCCGATAGAACCTTAACACCTTCGCTTCAAGAAAATAGGGCAATGCCTTTATTGAAAAATATTTTACTATAAAAAAAGAGTGTACAGAAATATATATTTTTTAGCTTTACGAATGTTCCGCATATGCCTTATGTTAAAAGACACTCCATTCTTCATTGTCTCTTCGTATTTAGAGATATGATGTGTTGTATAACGGAACTAATTAAAATTATACAGTTCGAGAAAAGACAAGTCGAATAAAATATTTTAGAAAAACGTATAAAAACTTGAACGCAGCAGAAAGACAAGTTATATTAAATATAAGTATAACCTCGAGTGAGAATCGAACCCATAACAATCGCTGTCTAATCTTGTTAATACAACTCTAATAATGTACAAGTAATATTATCAAGGCAAAGAATAATAATAAAGCGGAATAAAAAGAAAAAGAAACAATTAAAGTAATAATAGCAAGTTTTATATTGTTTGCTTAAATTTGCAGAAAAAGTTTAGTTAGGTAAGTTGTATTAAGGACGACGTTAGTTCTTTGGGACTCGTAAATTTAGTTTCTGTTTGATTCAAATATTTCTCATATTCAAATATCTCTAGTACTAGATATATATATATATATATATAGGTATGAAGAAATTTAAAATTGTAAGTAAATTTCATCAATAAATAAATGATGTCAGAGGCCATCTTGGCGGAGTGGGACTACGTCTGAGTGTACGCGATTGGATGTGGGTTCGATTCCCACTTGGAGGAAAGATAATAATCTTATTATTTTTATTTCTTCGCTATGACAAAGCAACACGCAACTTCTCGAATATAAGCGGAAAGTAGAGAACGGAGTGCCTTGACAATAGGTTCTCTTTGACTACCCTTCTATGAGGGAACTTGTGGGAAGCGTGAACTAAAAGAAAAAAATTAGGCTTAAAAAATCTTCCAATAAAACAAATCTATTTGAATAAAATAGTTATTTACGTTATAAACGAAGCTTATTAAACGTGAAATATATGGCACCGCTATCGTTTCAATAGTAATATTTAGCGGTCGAGGACAATGCTTTCAGGGTTGTAGATTATATGAATATTATATTAAATTCTTATAATTAGTTAATTTATTATATTTAGGAAAAGAATGCCGGAGTAAATCAAATTCTCTATTCTCCGTTTTCTGGCCAAGAACACTTTGAAAGTTAATGACAAACGTACTTTACTCTTAAAGTCTTGCTCACAAAAAATGCGTAGGTTAGGAAAATGGTAACCACTTGAAATGTAAACATTCTTCGGAGTGAAAATTAAACCCACAATCGACTTTTAAAATACCTTCCTTGTGCCTTATTTTTTTACCACACAGCAACCATGTCCGAAATAAACGCAACGATGCTTAACTCAAATTCATTATTTCTGTAAAATGCTTTAAATAGTATATTTATTATTAAGACAAACCGCGGAGTTGAGTTCCGTTATGCAACACTCAATATCGTACACGAATTCGGGTGGAAGGTGGAGACACTAAGTTCTCTCTGCCTTCTATGGTATACGGGAATAAGTGTGTTATCGCTTTTTTGAAAAGTGAAATATTTCATATAAAAATTAAATAAATTATTAATAAAAACGAACTTTGAAAAAGCATATGCTCGTACAAGAATAAAAATTTAAAAAATCTGTGACAACCCTATTCTTTGCATCCGTCGTTATTTCCCGGCCTTTTGTTTCCTGTAATATCGTAACCTGTAGTTCATCCGCGAATGTACGAGGTGTTTGATACAAGGCTTTGTTATGTGAGAGTTGGACCATGGTTTTGTTGGTTTTCATACATTTCATATAGATATATAATAACAAACAAAGTTAGTTATGAATGTATATAGGTGGTTATGCTTAGCGGCAAGTTTTCTATCTAATTAATTCAAAGACTTCTCTTTTCAATTTTCTTCGTCAGCGAGAACCTAGTATCAAGACACTCGGATTTTTACTTTCTACCTGATAATCAAGACGCGTATTGAGTCTTACGTACCAATATATATAAATAACTAATCGCGCTAACAGTAGGGTAAGTCACTTGTACGTGAAAAAAAAATACTTAAAAAGCCATAACAGCATGTCATACAAATTAATAAATGTTGTTAGTAAATAAATAGTCTTAAATTGTATTTTTTAAAAATAATATACCACTTCTAATATTTTTAAGATTTGCAGAGGCAGCTTCTACTAAAACATAAAGACGGAGAATCCACTTTGCTCGAGTTATCTGTCGAGCCTGGGCCATTTTACCTGATGATTTGTTTGCCTAATCGCGAAATATGCCTGCTGAAAAAATATGCTTACTGTTTTAAATGGTTCTGTACAAATATTTCTGACTAGCTGTGCGCGCGACATTGTCCGCGTGGAGATCTTACATCAGCTATTTGCCAGTGAAAGCCCCGTTAAAATCGGTGAAGCCGTTCTAGAGATTAGCCGGAACAAAACAGACTGACAGACATAAAAATAGCAAAAAATAATATTCTGGTATATGTAGCGTGTATACATATGCATTTAGCATATATATATACCATAATATTAATTTATTGACTACAATGGTTCACTATTTTGGCTTTAATGGCTTGAACATAAGATATTTACTTAATATTTTGGTCAATTCACACAATGTCTTTATGACTTGTAGCCTATGTGTTATTCTGTTGTATAAGCTATATTATTGTAAAGTTTCATTAAAATCCATACAGTAGTTTTTTCGTGAAAGAGTAACAAACTTCCTTACAAACTTTCGCGTTTATAATATTAGTAGGATATGTATTTCTTTAGCTCTGATAAGTCTGTCGGTATATGTTATAGGTCCTTTATCTCAGTTTTGAAGCTTTCAGTCTATTATCCTTAAAATATCTATATCACAGCATATGTTGAAACTAATGTCTAAATAGCAGTTAATGTCAACTAATGTTAAAATGTCCCCTCGCCTTACTGCAACTTACATACTTAATGATCCGGAAGCAATTAAACTTAAAACAACGTTATAAAACTTAATAGAACAACATTTAAAACATTTTCATTGTGTCTTTGGAAGAAAAGAGAAAGAAAAATGTTGACCCACCCTAATACAGATTACATACTTTTTTATCATTTTTAAAAGTATTATTCACACACTTAGGAAATTGAAAAAGACATTTAGGAAACGTATAAAAATTTGAACGCAACGGGATATGAATATTTAATAAATAGCATTCTCACTTGCCAAACGATTGTTCGCAGAATAATCTTTGGGTAGCAGAAATTTATAAAAAACAAATATAAGTTGTAAAAAACGTATAAGAATTTTGACGTAGCTAGATGTAGAACGCATGGCTTAGCGGTTAGAGGGCTTGACCGGCTTTGGAGGCGTGGGTTCAGATCCCGTTGCGTTCAAATTTTTATACGTTTTTAAATGTTTTTTCAGGTTACATACTTGTTATTTAGATTATTTCACTTGTTGCTAGATACGTATTATATTACTTACTCTCAGGTCTCCCAAAATGAATGCAAAATGCATGCCTGCAGAAAACATACGAAATAAAATAAGGTGCCAAAGTTATCACTTTCATACAAGATTGTATCAAGCCAAGTATGTAAAAAACTCTTTATATGATATGATAATGTCCGTATATTAATATACACTGGTAGTCTCGTTGTATACGCGTAAAATACGTCGTCGTCTTAGCAACGTGTAAATCACTCTATAGAACAGTGCTTGTCAAACACATGATTGAGTTTGTAATATTAATTTCCTTCATTTGATTTATTTTTAATACAAAGCTCTTACTTTAGCAAACTTCATACTCCTCCGTAGCATCATTTCCGTGAAAAAGGGGTTGAATTTTTTCCTTTAGGGATTAATAAATCATCATCATCATCATCATCAGCCAAAAGGACATAGACGCCTCTCACATATAAAACACCATTTAGAGCCATTTATTGTTATATATATATACTTATTTTATGGTAAGCTTAATATATCCCTTCATAGTAGCAAGTTTTTGGAAAAGCCAGTAAAATTACACATGTGTTATGGTCTTAGAGCTTTTTTTAACAAACATTAATAAAGAAGAGGTTACTTTGACGCAGTAGACATTTGCATATAAACTAGATAAGGAGCTGCTCTGTCCTTTATTATTCTTGTTGCTTAATTTACATACATATACCCGTATATTATTTTGACACCATCGTAGCATAATTAAGTAGCGAATGACTGTACACACAATGGTAGTTGGTTCGATTCCATTTTGGGGGAATTATTAAATTTCCTAGACCTGATGAGACAAAGCGCGGCTTCGGGCTCCGCCACTCAGCACACAATGTTGCTAAAACGAGCGGAAAACGATTTTAAAACTAGATTATCTTTGCAGAACCTGCTAAATAGATGATCATAGATTCAAATTTTTATTGTGGTAATTTCTGTTCGGAAAATATTGTGTAAGCTTGTCAGTCAATTTCCATAAAATATATTTATCATATTTTCAAAATATTTCAAATATTTTCATTTCTATGCTCTGGTATCTAAGACAAACGCGCCATTGAGTTCCGCCACTCAACACGCAATGTGTCCATTTTAGGTGGAAAGTGGAGAACGGAGTGACTTGACACTAGGTTCTCTTAGACTACCTTGCTATGGGAAAAGCTGAAAAACATATATTTGTCAGTACAAACTGAAGAAAACGGAAATGAGGTACTTTTTGCCATCTTGCAAATGACAACAAGCAATAAAAACAGTGTACTTATATTCTGCAGTAGAGATTCATAACTAAAACTTTTAACATTACAAAATAAGTGACATTTCCAAATAATATATTATCTTCATATATTTTGAACATAAAACTAAAACATTTCATTAAAGTAACAAAAATTATTGTCTTAGATATATGTTTTGGGGGAACGCCAAATTTTTACATTTGGCACGAGAGCTTTGTTGAAAACTTTAAAGTTTTCAGTTGGACTGGACTTTGAAACCTGCATTAAGTTTTACTGTATGCTTAGAAACATTTTATTGAGGTTACAGGGTCTTTGCTGGCAAGAAGAAAATATTTTCTTTATTTTTCATCATTACTGTATATCGCAAAATAACATCAATTTAGACTTATTTATGCTTTATTGAGCTGTCAGAAAATACAATTTATGTATACTAGCCCAAGGAGTTGAAAGCCATCTTTCCGTAGTGTACACGCGATGATTGTGGATTCGAATGGCCACTCGGGGGAATGGTTATGTTTATATTATTTTCAATTTCCCACTCTGGTAGAACAAAATGCGTTGTTGAAGTCTCCCAATACTCAAATTTGGGCAGAAGGCGTTACATGTTGTATCTTGATACTAGGTTCTAAGGTCAAAGTTTATTTATCACCACTTATGTTTTAAAATCAGTAAAAATTAAGAAAAATTCGGCAAATGTGTTCGACATAAGAATATTTTGTCTCGCATAAAATATGTTTTAGCAAAACATGCGACATTTTTTATGCGAGACTATCAAAACTGCCCAAGCTTATGAAAATTTTTTTTAAGAATTTCCAATCTCATATTAAATTTTTATTATTATTTATTTATAGTTAAATGTACAAAAATTAATTATAAAGTATTATAAATAATTGTAATACTATGCTTGCTTGAATGTCTTGAATGAGGTTCCAATATCGCTTAGAGATATATTTATTTTTACTGATTTCCCTGTTGACGCATAAAACAAGCGCTGCCTTAGCAGCGCGTATGTCATTTTATAAAAGCTTATGCCACTCGGCAGTCTGTTTAATACATATTTTAATAATTTAACGTATTCCTAAAACGACGGACAGTGGAGAACGGATGTAGTAACACTAGGTTCTCTCTGACTAGCAAGACATGCAAAAAAATCATTGTGAAAAAGAATGTGTCTGCGTTTGTGCGTGCATGTGCATGCGTATGTGCATGTAGCGTATTTCTAAAGTATAATTATAAAAAATATTCCATAATTAAGCTGAATTTCATTCTTTAAATCCAATTTTTTTTCGTAAAAACAAAACAATAGCTTTTGATTCACTCAATATAATGATAATAAAAGTGATTTTTTTTTTTGCATAGCCGTTGCTGCAGCAGACAGAAAGAGACCCTAGTGCCAAGACACTCCGTTCATCACTTTTCCCCAGAATTCCAGATATTCCATTTTCAGTGGCGAAGCTCAACGACGTCTTACCAAAGCAGAGAAAAGAAATTAAATATAATCATTCCGATGCATAGGATTTTAATCCACAATTAACTGCATTTACAATTGGGCACTGCATCACGATAGTCTCAATTTTCTAAATATATTCAATGTAAACGTTTCACTTCTAAGACGTCCAATTGCCATTTAATGTACTAAGTATATTGTAGTATTTTACTACTGTAAAAAAAGTGGAGAACGAAAAACTGTTTTGATATGTGCGGAAAATCCGTTAACCCAAAGCAAAAGCTATTAGCTAATGTCAGAAAAGCTCAAACTAAATGACAACCACAAAAGCTCTGACAGAACTAGTATAGAAACAAATGTGAGACAAATATTAGACCCCCGTTTAGCATTTCATTGTCCCAGTTACAATTCACGCAATAACACGTTGTTTTTTGTTCATATTTGTATCTCTGAGTAAATTAACCTTATATAAAATTTCATTGTTTTCAATTAGAGACTTTTTGTTTTGATACATTTGTGTTTTATATGAACTGTCATTGGACAGGTATCAGGCTAAATGTGGGCTTAAATGCTATTAGAGATATGCTTACAGTAAAAATTATAAACATACAGATAGAGATGCATACACGATTTGTTGTGGGTTCGATATCCACTCGGGAGGAATGATTATATCTAAAAACTTTTTTAACATTTTTTAAAGTGTTAATCGCACACTTAGGAAATTTAAAAAAGCATACTTAGAAAACGTATAAAAAATTGAACACAGCGGGATTTGAACCGTGCCTCTTGGAAACCGTTCGTCCGTCTTGAACGGTTTTTATATATCTAAAAAATGTTTAGTTTAAGTTAAGTTAAGTTTAATTTTTTCAGTTTGGTACAAGACAAAATGCAGCGTTGATTTGAAATTGGAGAACCGAGTGTCTTGACTCTAGATTCTCTCTGACTATGCTACTATTAACGACCTGCTATGTGGGAAAGAGCGTGAAGCTGTATTTGCATAATATACCAAATGTTACCTTTTTCCAAAAAAATCATTGTTTCAGCCTTCTATAGAACCGAAATCAGTAATTCTTTCGTTGTGATTGTTCTTAATTGCCTTTGTTTTTATACATTTATTTACATAAAAAAAAATTGTTACACCGTTTCAGTCGCTACGTTCTGCCACCAATTAATACGGATATTGAAATGCCATATAACACATCTAGGTATATGTATATACAGATATAGATATATACATATAATATATATATACATATATACATATAATATATATATACATGTGATATATATATATATATATATATATATATACATATAATATAGTCATATAGGTACAACAAATACTTCGCTTATAGCGAACACCATGTGTATAATTTTGGTGAGTTTCTCAACCGTACGAAAATTATGAAGAAGGATGTTTATTTGACATATTTAGATTTTACAGAAGCAATGTAGGATGCAATCATTTTTATACAATAGGGAATACATTGATGATGTGTTTGACTTAAAAATTAAACATTCTTAAGGCAATTATTAGTTTATATTAAAAAAGCGTTTTTCGTTTTAAGTAGTTACTTTAAAGAACAGTATTCAATTACACGTCAGAATCTCCAATGCTTTTTAAATGAACAGTAATTGTAAAACAATGTCACCTGTCTTTTTACTTTTTTCTCATACATATATTTAAAGCACACCGAGTATTATTTGAAGGACTTATATTTTTTGTTACATATTAGCTACTTTCAATAATAAATAAAACATGGCGTAATGTTCCACGTAATGCATATTTCAGTCATCTGAAAGCAAATAATATAAAAGGTAAGCTTCCAAATCAAAAAGAAAAGCTCGCACGAGTTAATCTGATGTTAACTTATACAAAAAGCTCTGTTCGTCGTTACTTAGGGCAGATTATAATATAAAGACGCTTATATTTTACGTATAGCTTTTATAAAGTATATAAGTATATAAGTATAAATATATTTATTACTGTATATATGGTATTGATAGGGAATAGGGAAGTTCCTAAGTGTGTGTACGTTTAATAAAAAATACTGTTACGAAAGATATTTTTCTTACAGACGAAGTTAATTTTATGACTTTTCCATCTCTTTAAATTGTCTTATTTTCAAGGGAAAAGAATTCTTTTGTTCGCTCTCTCTTCTCTTGAGAGACTTGACTTGGGTGACTTTCCTATTATTTTTGTATTCGCACATTTCGTGTATTATAACATTTTGGGTGAGATTCTTAAGATCAAATTATTTTAAGTATATACATATATGTTTTTTTTATATAATAGAAGAGAAAGTGAACAAGATTTAAAAAAAAATCTATCTGTAAATGCGATTGGTTGTGGGTTTGATTCCCACTCGAAGGGCTGACAAAATTTAAATTACTTTCATTTCTCCGCGAGGGAGTGAATGATTTTTGTCTTGCAACTCGCAATGTGTCAATGTCGAGTGGAATGTAGAAAACGGAGTATTTTGGCACTAGATTCTTAATAACTCTTTGACTACCCTGCTATACGAAAACTGGGTGAAACTAAAAAAATATATTAGAAATTAGGACGAATACGTCACTCTAGTGAAACTTAGTTACTCTAGTGAAACTTGTAGTATTATGATTATGATACTACATGAAGTCTGAGTCATAAGAAGTATGAGTCATAAATCTATGTGTTTTTTTTTATATATATATAACTATGTATGTATTTTTTAATATAAATCTATGTATGTTAACCATATGGATAATAAAATATCTACTTACCCATGGCGAAGAGTATAATGAGGGCGGCCACCCAGGGGCGCATTTTGACTGTAGCTTACGCGGTCACATTATCGGTCTTGCTTCACATACATTGATTTCGATCTGTAAGACAATAGAAAATGGTTAGCAAAACATTCTCTTAAAAATTTAATATATTTGAAAAAAAAATACACCTATTCCTAAATCATATATTTGGAAACGCGCCTCTTGATAACCGTTCAAGCGCCTTGACTGCTA
Organism: Podotricha telesiphe; assembly: GCA_038994665.1. Classification (NCBI taxonomy): domain Eukaryota; kingdom Metazoa; phylum Arthropoda; class Insecta; order Lepidoptera; family Nymphalidae; genus Podotricha; species Podotricha telesiphe. The sequence goes on from JAOYRR010000576.1 coordinate 41,074, forward strand.
AGCCATGCGTTCTACGTCCGGCTATATCGAAATTCTTATACGATTATTACAACTTACATATGTTATTAGGATCTCTGTAGAGAGGTTATTACAAATTTCTGCTACCCAAAGATTATTCTACGAACTATCGTTTGACAAAAGAGAGTGACACTATTTATTAAATTTACAGTCAAGAGGCTCTGGTTCAAATCCCCTTGCGTTCAAATTTTTGTACGTTTTCAAAATATATGTTTTTCAATTTTCTAATTTTCAATTTTCGTTTATAAAACTATATATGCTATGGCATCCGTGACAAAGTGGGCCAGCGTCTTTTCGTACAGGTTTCGATTACCACTCAGCGGAATTTAAATTACTTTCATTGCTCTGCTCTGGTGATAATAAAAAAACGCGGCGTTAAGTTTCTCCACTAAACATGCAATTTCTCCGATTCGGGCGAAAATTGAAAAGAATGGAGTGCCACGACACTCTGACATCTGACAAAGCTAGACAAAAGCTTTAAGCTAAAAATCGAATCCTATATTTTCAAGGATGGGTACGCAGAAACTAAATTTCTTTTCTCTGTTTCTAAATTTCTTCATAGATACTGATTTTTAACTTTTAACTCGAAACAGCGATCTGCCACAGCCGTTTCAAATTTTAAAAATCAAATACTTCACTTACTAATTTTAATCAAAGTGACTATCGCCTGTTTTCTGTCTTTATACAAAATAATAAAAATTAAATTGAACCCCGTTCCTACTGACAATAAGAAAAAAATAACATAATAAGAAAAAGTTAATTGACACAAAGATTTATTTTGGCGACACAAATAAAATTGTCCAATGTACCTTTTATAAAATATAAAAAGAGTCCTTATCTCAGTTGATAACTTTTATAATTCCGCTCAAAACTTTACGTCGCGTCGCTTCCGTAAACAAGTAAGTTTGAAACGTTCATAAATAAACCGAAATTTATTAAACCACTCAAACTGGATTATCTAAATGGTTATTTTTATTTCTTAAGAAAAAACTGAAATTTTATACAAACTTAGTAGTATAAAGTAGATTTTACCGTTTGAGCCCATAAGTATTAAAAAAATTGAACTGCGTTCCATATATGGTTGTTCCTATCTCGCACCTGTAACTCGATTACATTGAATCAATATTAAATCTCTCATGGGACAATGTGTAACCTTATAATAGGATCCCGGAAACGAAAGTGTTCTAGGTAACAATTTAAAAAAATATGAAAGGACGTTTGTATGTTAAAGGTTGGTACCCGCTTTGGGAGTAAAATGATCAGTCAATTTCAAAGGAACATTGGCACAAACAAATGAATCGCAAACGCTGAGTCTTACGTCAGTTCTTTTCATATCAACGGATTAACTTTAGTGAACCGGTGGTAAATTAAAAAGAGATATATTTAGTGGTAAGAGCGCTTGAATGGTTTTTAATAGGCACGGGTTCAAATCCTGCTGCTTTCAAATTTTTATACGTTTTCTTCAATTTCCTTAGTGTGCGAATAACACTTTAAAAAATGTTAAACAAAAAAACGGTGGTAAATTATATGACTAAGCTATTTACTCAGAATTTTCTAGTCACTTTTGAAAACATTTAAATCATTTCATCTTAGTCTAACTTATTCTAACATAGAATTTCTTTCGACTGCTCTGGTACACACATGCAGAAGGAGTTAAATGTGTAAAAGCTTAAAAATATACATGAACGTACAATATTATATCTTATGCTTATTAAGACTTTGTCGAAGTTACAAACTTAGATCAATTGTTACTTAAAGTTATTAGATATACCTAAATGAAGACAGTTTTTTTACTTGGTCATAAATTACATTTTTAGTACGCAGCGATAGTTCAAAAAATCTTTTGACTCGTTCATTATTGTGTGACAGACAGACAACCCATAGGGAATAAAACTGGGCGAATAAAACTGAAATTTGTCACATAAGTTACTAGAAATCCTGTCCCCGTTCCCGATTTTCCAAAAATACGGGATTTTACAAATGAACTTTGAACCTATTATTTTGATTTGTAAATCCCTCCACTATAAGGATGTATGATTTTTTACATACTGTTATTTTGAAAATTTAAAAATATATATTTTAAGATAACGAATTTGAAATTCAAAAACATGAATTTGATGTGTCTGAGGAAGACTTTGGAGGAGGCACGACTTTGAACCGGATGTAAATTAATTGAATTTACATTCGGTTCATTCGTATTACATCATTTTGCTTTAAATATTTTTCTTAAAACCCAATATTCTTCTTACATATATATAAGCATCTGAAAAAAGTGTCTCACATTATCATAGAATTAGACATATATGCCATAGTTCCGAAAACCGTAATGATTCTATAGCAATTTGCTATATATTATGTTTATACGAGTATACCAAAACCATTGATTCGATTCTGTCCATGACAGTGCTTAGTCAATATTATAATGGAATTCTTGTTATTGACAAATTATAATGTGATCATATATGTTCAGTGGTTAGGATTTATCTGTGATTTTAGATTCAAATTCACAGGAGGTATATATATATTTATTATAATAACATTTTATTCTTGTTATAAGCCAAGAAATAATACTATAGATTATTTAAAACTCAAGTGTGTATGTTCGATTTTTACTTGGCTGAATGACTGACTGACTTTTCAAAAAGCTATATATCTTGACAGTAGGGTCATTCTACCTACATTGCTAAATTTGGAAGATAGATCAAAAATCTAAATATTCTTTATTAATAGGCAATTACAAGCACTTTCGAATCTGTACCTACCATAAAGTGACAGCCAGTACTGTCTGTCCTACCGAAAGCTACCATCGGCTCGAATGGCAGTCCTGCTAACAAAAGCCGTAGAAAAACTCAAAAGTTGCTCATTTCAAATATAATTTCACAATACTTTCACAGTTCTGGATAGAAACGAACAACAACGTAAAATGTCAGTTATGTAAATCGGTCAAAAATAAAATTCAATTCAATAGAATTTTACTCTATTCTACAATTTGTATTTCATATTTATTTTGTAGCTACGTATGCTATAAAAAATCATGTATGAATCTGAAAAAGCGTTTCACTCGTACACTTTTTAATTAAAGTTTTTTTCTGAAGTGTCACAGGTTATTCATATATGACGTGAATGTTTTAACATTTTAAATTTACTTGGTGTTCAATTCAAGTTATTTCACGTTATACATATCTTTAGTATTTAATTTTGATTACGAGACCACTGTAACGCAGTGGGACAACGTCTCACTGTAAACGCAATTTGTTGCAGGTTCGATCCCCCAATCGGAGGCATGATTATGAATAAATTATTTTCCTTTTCCGGCTCTGGTAAGAAAGTCCGGCGTTGAGATCCACCACTCAGCACCTAATGTCTCAATTTCACATGGGAAGTGGACAGCGGAGTGTCTTGACACTAGTTTCTCTCTGACGGGTAGTCAGTGATATGCGGGAAAAAGCGTGAAACTGAAAAAAAATTATACTCCTTAAGCAAACTATTACCTCACGCACAAAAGCTATAATATCAGTAGATTGTGGGCCAACTTCAACGAAATGCTTCATACAATGTAAGAAACTTGATAAAACGATAAAAAATTTCAACGCAAAATTGTCGACTTTAAAGTTGACAAATGAGTGAAGTTTAAGACTTAATTTTCCCAGTGCTTTTACGACTGGTGAATTTATACGAGTTATATGTTATAGCTTACGACGCGCCCTTGTCTTGGCAAACTCAGCTTTATGTTCTCTTCCATTTGTACTCGAATAGCAAAATGTACGACTTTTTTACGCATTTTGCTGTGTTATTTTACTATTTTACTTTTTTTTTATATACATGAGGTATATATACATGAGGTATATAAAAAAAAGTAAAATAGGACTATGAAATAATTAAATAGCACTAAATTATACCTTACCATAAAAAATACACTCACTAAATACAAGTTCCCCATTTCACAAGATATTCGATCATTTACTACGAAGCTTCAAGTATAGTTGAGAACTGAAGCAATCGAACTCAAGCGATTGAAATATGAAAATATTTTGTCGGAAATCTACAATTTATTTGAGCATAAAATTTTCATTTATGTTATAGGTACTAAATATTTTTGACGTCATCATGGATTTATGGAGAAGGGATACGTAAGTGCAGGGTTCGATTTCCATTCATAAAAAATGTTATAAACAAGATAGCGTAGTGGGTCAGCGTTCGATTGAAAACGCTAAAACCGCAGTTGTGGGTTAGATCCCCACTCGGAAAATTATTATATTAAAATATTTTTATTTATCCACTCTGGTAGGACAAAGCACGGCATTGAGCTCTGCTACCCAACATGCAATGTCTCAAATTCGGCCGGAAAGCGGAGAACGGAGTTATCGGACACTAGACCTTCATAAAATAAGTAAATAAATATTCAATTTATTTGGATCGAAAGTAAAAACAAATTAGTAAAATGATGAAAAGACTATTCCATAATAAGCATAATGTTATATAATTTTGTAAACATTACAATATTTATGTAGTAAAAATTGTTTAAAAACTTTATCGAAATATTTTGTAAAAAATCGATAAACCCCCCACGACTTCACTTGTATAAACGTATGTAAAAGGAAAGTATAGTGTGTTACAATATTTGCATTTTACTAAACGTGCTTTGGTTTGCATAGTTGAGAACTTTTCTAACTATTGAAGTTACTTGTAAATTCGATACATATGCTATTTTAATGAAAATAGTTTCATTTCCTGAATCTGGGTAGTCATAATTCTACATAAGATTCTTCTATCCAACACGGAAAGTTCCAACTTAAAGGAAAAGCAGAGAACACAGAGAATTTCCAGTAACTAATGTGAAAGATTCCAAAAGAAAAAATCGCCGGCTGCACCAAATTTTGAATAAGTTCACTACGAAAACTTCACGAATAAGCTTTTAAAATAAATTCTCTAGTAGTAATTAGATTTTCTTTTCAATTCACGTGTTCCTCTTTTCAGAATAAGCCAAATTATCGAAAAATAAATACTAAGCATATTTTTTTCACGTTGACTATCTATTATGCATCTCTGTAACGAGCCAAAAAAGAGAATGTATTCATGAAGAGCTTTGATGAATCTAATTAGATCCTTCTATTAGAATGGTATCACTTGCTACTTAACTAGACGTTTTCGACATCGACTTTTGTGAAACAGGTGTGAGTTTCAAGTGTTGACGCCAATGGTAATTAACACGAGACTGACTCAACGGTCGTGAGTTCGAATCAGTGATAATTAAGTGCCATCCTGGCGCAGTAGGGTAGCATTTGCCACTAAACGCGATTGGTCGTGGGTTCGATTTCCACTCGGGGGGATGATTCAATTTAAAATATTTTTATTTTTTTTCTCTGGAACCTAAGATAAGGCACGGCGTTGAGTTTCGCCACTCAACACTCAACGTCTTGATTTCAAAATTTATAGATAAATTGATTAGAGGTCTAAAATTTACCAAACTTTCAATTTTTTTATATATATTTTCAAATATCACTAATACTACATTAGTTGGAACATATTGCTATATCACATGATACAGCCACTCGCTCAACAATTCTAACGAAAAAATTCCAACTCAATCATGAAACGTAATTTGATTCGTATTTACTTTGGCTGTTTGAACAAAATATAAAACTAAATAAAATGTTTAACCCGACACTCGTGCTCCATTTACTATTAAACTGTTTTAACTGTTGGAAATTACATTGACATTTCGAATTTCATCATTTACAGGTTATACACACATGACGTTTTGAAGTTAAGGCTCAGTTGCGTTTGATTTTGATGATGACGATGATGATGAAAATTGTTAGTTATGGCTTCAAAGTTAGATTGGGCTAATATAGAAAATAAAACTTTTTTTTGTATATAGTATAGACAAGGCAAACGAGCGTCCGGGTCACCTGATTGTAGGTGAACACCGCCGCTTACGACCCTGTGTAACACCAGCTTAACTACAGGTGCGTCGGTGATATGGGTACTATCAAAAGGTACGTATATTTTCACATAACCGTACAGTAGTAGGAACTATGAAAAAAGCTATCGTACCGCAGTAGGATAGCGTCTAACTATAAGTATTGCAGAATCGAAAATAGGTGGGACCTGACGACATTCCGATCGAAGCGTGGAAATCATTGTGCTCTCTTGGGGTACTGATGCTTACTGACATTTTTAACCAAATCTTGAACACTAGAACGATGCCGCCACAGATTTATTACCCCTATTTATAAAGGCAGGGACAGTGTTAAAGATTGTGGTAATTATAGAGGCATTAAGTTCATGAGTGACACCATGAAGCATCGTGAGCGCATGATCGACCTCAAGGTCCACCGAGAGTGTACTGTCTCTGAATGTCAATATGGATTTTAGCCAGGATCGGGCACCATGGACGCCATTTTTGCCCTCAGTAACCTGATGGAGGCATACAAGAAAAAAAGGAGAGTTCTGCATGTGGCATTCCTAGATCTGTAGAATGCCTTTGAGCGCGTGCCTCGTCAATGTATCTGGTGGGCATTGTGATCGAAAAAAAACCCTGATGCCTATATTAACATTATCAAAGACATGTACCGCTATTCTGCTTCAATGGTTAGGACTACTGTTGGCTATACGAAACCTCTCACGCTTTAGGTAGAGGTTCACCAAGGCACTGCTCTTAGCCCGTTTTTGTTCAATGTATTGCTCTAGACACTGTCTCGGCTTATTTCCACATCCAGCCGCCATAACTGATGTTGTATGCCGATGATATAACACTCATTGACGTGAGCCGGTTGACGACGGTTAACTGGAATAGGGAGTGAACCTGTGGAAGGGTACGACTGAGAATGGCGGTATTAAAATTTAATGTGACGGAGACCGAGTACAAGACTTGCGGACTCTGGCACAATCCATAAAGGTCCTGAATCAGCTATTCGGTCAGAAAAGTTCAGGTACCTTGGATCTATTCTGCACGAGTCTGGAGGCATCGATCACGATGTACAAGCCCGAATAAGCGCTGCTTGGGCAAAATGGCGTGAGGTCACAGGAGTGGCCTTCGACCGCAGAATACCACCCAAGCTTAAGGCGACCTGTTCTCTTATACGGCAAAGAATGTTGGTCAGTACTGTCTTGGCACACTCAGAAGCTTCACGTCACGGAAATGAAGATGCTGATGATGTGTGGCGTAACGCGAACTGACCTCATACGTAATACATTCATTCGACGGAGTCTTAAGAGTCGGTGACGTAGCGGACTAGTTTCAACAGCAGCACCTGGTAAAGCCACTTCCGCGTCGACCTGAGAACTATGTCGGAAAAATATGACTTGATATAACTCGCCCTGGAGCAAGAGTAGACCTGCGGATTGTTGAGAAGACGAATTGAAAAGAATAGCCGGTACCAATTGGAGCTCACATAGCACAATTTAGAGAAGATGTGATCTTTTGCCTTCACCTGCAAAGGGATTCTTACACATGCAACATACACATCTTAGTTCTTTAAATATATACATATATATACTAACACTAACAAAAACTAAGTAATAAGCTACATTACAGACTAACTTTAAAAATAACAATTTAGATTTTAACATTTTTGTTTTGTAATATGCAATGGATTAAAAGACTTTTTTTTTTTTAACATTTTTTAAAGTGTTATTCCCACACTAAGTGTGTACTAAGTTCTAAATATGTATTTTTCAAGACTTTGTGTTTTTATTTTATTTTATTTATTATTTCTGAACTCGATTGCGTATGTTGATATTTTTGACCTAAATAATACTTAACGTACTATTTTTGAAAGGATTGGGTTAGAAGGCAGTTGGTCTAAAGATACGTCATTTCTTCTTCTTTAATTTACATTTCTATGTCCATTTGTCTTGTCACCAGAATGGAGAAATGAAAAAAATTAAAAAAAAATCTTTCCTCGCGTATACAGCTAGACGTTGTCACACTGCGCCACAATGGCCACACATTGGTTTTTTTATACATAAATAATACGTAAACGTCTTATTTTTGAAAGAATAGTATAAGAGGGAAGCTAGTTTTAAGAGACATCGCTTCTTCTTCTTTAATTTATATTTGAATTTTGCAAAACAATTTATAAATGAACGAAAACTTAAAATAAGTATAGGTATTACAAGTAATTCCTTCCTAAACAATACTGTAAGTAAATTCTAAAATTGATTTATTTTTGCGTACTATAATTGTAATTTAACGCAGGAGTTATTTTTATTAAAATATAATATTTTACAACATTTTATTTGATAGCGGTATTATATATAGGTTATCGTTTGTTGTGGGTTCGATTCCCATTTGAATGAATGATTATATTTAAATGCCTCTGGCACCTAATGCCAAACGCGGCGTTTTGTTCCACCACTAAACACGCAATGTTTCGACTATGTTCTGTCGGACTACACAGATATGCAGGAAAAAGCGTGAAGCTGTAAAAGATAGCGTTATTCTCTTAATGTCTGTAACATGGAAAATTATAAAAAAAAAATTAGCTTACTAGACTAGACTGGACTCGAGACTAGACTCTTCGTGTTTTCAATTATTTGTTCTTTTAACTGTGGCTTTTGAGCATCTTCAGTAAGTTGAGTGGTGAAGGAGTTTCGTAAAAATTCTTAATCTCTATATAAATCTAAAGAGCTTTGAAATAATGATAAAAAATATGATTTTATGTACATTTTATTTATACTATTATATATAAATTATTCTGGCTATAAAGGATCCTGTTATTTGCAGTGCTTGCATTTTGAGATATAATATATTTAGTCTATTATTCAGTCGCATAACTTTGGATGATGGCAATTGAAATTGTTTGAGGAAGGTTATAAAGTGAGTGCAAACAACGTTGCAGGCGACAACTCGTATATACATGCGGTTATAAAAACTAAACATTATTTCTCACATAAATACTTTTTAAAAAGTGCTTGACTCTATTTTCCTTTGTTAAACGAATAAATGGCGAACGTGTTGGTTAGCTAGTGTTTTTAAAAAAAAACAAAGGCTACTTGACCCCATGTGTCATACCTGTTAAAATATAAATTTAATATACCAGGAAAATATTATGTATGTATATTGAAATTGAAGTTGAGCATATATTTAGTTATTCGATATTAATTAATTGAAAATATATAGAAATTTAAATTTAGTTAGTTGATTTGGAAACGTCCAGAACATAATAAATGAAAGAACAAGTAAATAAAAAGTAAGTAGAGCTCATTATTTTTATTTCACCTTGTTTTTCCCGCATAGCAGGCTAGGCTGAGAGAACCTAGAGTCAAGACACTGCGTTTTCCACTCTCTGCCCGTATCCAAGATATTGCATGTTAATTGGCGGAACTCAACGCTGCGCTTTGCGCGGAGAAATGGTAATAATTTAATAAATCCTCCGAGTGGAAAATGAACCTACTATCATCGCGATACAGTTAGACGCTGTCACACTGCGCCGCGATACCCTCTAATAATTTTGAATGATAATTTATATTGAAGTTAAAAGTAAATCTTTCTTATTATCAAGGAGTAAGTTTTTAAGCCGTTTAAGAAAAAATATATATTATATTTTATCATTATATGCGAATGTTAGAAGATATACTCTTTTTATAGAATTTAAGCTCGCCATAAAACACAGGTTTATGTGAAATAAGGATCACGACTATTAGAAAACTGGATAGAGCCAGGCGGTAAAAGGTATGTTAGACCAAGTTTTTATAAACCGAAAGTCTAAGAAGCTTTTAGTAATGCTAGAAATTGCGAGATACAAAATTCCTTTCGTATTTCTTTAATTCCAGTGAAATTCCGATGAAACCTGAATAGATATATGAGAGCAAGTGCTTTCTAAAAGCTACGATAATATGCCACTTGACCAATTTCTATTAATGAATGTAAATAAAATATATTATCAATTTATTATATGTATATATGCTTGGTTTTCCATATTATATGTCGTATAAGAATTTGTTTTGTCGAAATATTCCTACTTCAATTATTGATATCAAATATTTTAAAATATAAATCTTTTCTTAACTGATTGGTGTCATACATGCATATAACTGCGTACATAGCACATGCTTAACTTATTTCGGAAATTTCTACCTCTAGGGAAACTAATAGCACAAAAGACAATACATCTACGGAAAAAAAACATAAAAAATTAAATCGACAGTGACTTTTAAATTAAAAACAAGCGACGAGAGTGTGACGGGGCTTTAAGCTTTGTTTCACGCAAAGCTTTTGTTATTTTCCGTGCTCGATCAGATAGAACGGCATTATGTGTGATAGTATCGCGTTTTTCACGCTTCGAGTTTTTTGACGGCACTGACAAGTTGAGTTAAGGGGAAATGATGATAAGTTTTATATATTCAATAGAAAATGAATTTGGTACTTTTGCACTGGAAATGTAAGGCACGGATATGAGAGATACATAGGCTTTAGAAAAGATTTACGTAGAATTAAAAGGATTTTGAAAATGTATTACCACCTATATAAGCCTTTAGTGCCATGGGATTTTATAAATATAGAAAAAAAAACGCGTTATACCATTTATATTTTGTAGTGTTATTAACAAGGAGAAATATGACACTAGTTCTATATAATCACTTAAAAATAATAAACACTAGAAACTAACTCGTTACACAAATTATATTATTTATTCAATTATGTAATGAACTTTTAAAACATTTTTATTTATTTATATATTAAGACTTACAAAAAAAACCGTAAATGTAAAAATAAATTTGTAACCTATCATTTCCCACTGCATGGCATGTCTAGGCATAGGCGGTAGTAGTAATGTTTTGATATAGGTACAGTGAAAAGTGGAAGACGTAGTGTCTTAACAATAGATTCTTTTCGGGATAAGTGAAGTTAAAAATTCGTAGAGCGTGTATTCGTAGCTTCGAAATCTGCTTCGTATAGTACGATGTGAATTATAATGAAAATTTACTAAAACTTTATATATTATAAACAATTAAGAATATGTTCAAGTTTTGTATCGCGTTCTAATTCCCAAGAGATATAATCACGAGAATCTTGAGGTAAGTTTGTTGAAAGAGAATTAATTTAACATGACACATACAAACGTACAAATATTACTTCTGTTATATTTATTAATAAGCAATAGGTTATATACCTTCTTTATTACGTGATACAGAGTTTAAATTTGCAGAGTGTCTTGACACTAGATTCTCCCTCACTGCCCTTATATGCAGGATAAAGCGTGAAGCTGAAATTTTATACGATTTCTAAAAATGTTTTTCTTATGTTAAGTGTGTTAAAAACATTTGAGAAATTATTTAAAATGCTATTTTCATAATAAAAAAACTTGTACAAACATTTCTCCTCCTGAGAATAGAACTGGAACTCTCACCATCTTCGTATATTCGGATACTTGCCAATAGTATGACAAAGGTGTTAATACTAGCTAGGTTTAATTAGCACATGTCGTCTTAACATTGCAGGGTAGTACGAAAGAACGCCTCCAATCCCTCCAAGGATCGAACCCACAACCAAATCCAAATCGCTTCTAATTCGACGCTGTCCCACTGCGTCACAATGACCATATGCATCTTTACACATAATGTAACTTTTTTTTGTTTCCATATAAAAACTAATTGATCTATCTTTTTTTCTACAACACATAAGCAATTTCGCAAATTCCCAGCGTCACGTCGCAAAAGTCTGAAACTGGTCGTTAACGTTCTTGTCACTCACATTTTTTTTTAAAGAAAAACGTGTCTAGATTAGTGTATATTCTTTTCTTTTCTAGAAACTTTAGTGTGTTTCACTTCACTTAATTTTGAGCAAAATAAAAGTAAGTTAAGTATAAAAAAGAAAAAATAGCAAAAAAGATTTTCGTTTTGTACTGAAACTATTTTAACCGGATTAATGGCGTACATTTTTGATTCTTGAAAGTACATTTTAGAAAACTCTACGTATCAAACACTTTACTATAGTCCGTGGTCACAAGTAGTCCACGGATTACTTCTTCTTCTACCTTGCATTAATCCCGGCAAAGCCAGGATCTGCCTTCCTACTTAATCTCATACACTTTGCACGATTCAAGATCACATTTGGCGCTCATACCCTGCTTCACGACATCCAGCTATCGCTTCCTTGGGCGTCCGGGGGGTCTTGCTCCAGGGAGAGATATATCAAGGCATATGCTTCCGACATGTCACGAACTCTAAGACTACCTCGATTAAATGTGTTACATATACGGTCAGCCCGCGTATCACCACATATCCACCTTAGCATCTTCATTTCCGTGACGTGAAGCTCCTGAGCGTGCCTAGACAGTACTGGCTAACATTCGTTGCCGTATAAGAGAACCGGTCGGATTACGCCCTTATATATTGGTCCCTTGACCTTTTGTGGTATTCTGCGGAAGCCAAAGACCACACCTGTGACCACACGTCATTTCGCCCAAGCAGCGCTTATCCGGGACTGGACACCGATAATCAATGTCTGTGCAGAATAGATCCAAGGTACCTAAACTTTACCAACTGAACGGCTGATTCAGGACCTACATGCATTGTACACAACCATCGTTTATTACTTAGTTGCTATTACATTTTTTCTTTTTCTGCATCTATCTCAATTAAGAGATAATTATAAATTTGTCGTGCGTTTATACAACTAAAAATATTTTGTTATGTATAATATTATGTATACACCAAATAGAACCGGGTATCGAATTCACAACCGCGGTGTGAACAATAAAAAAATTGCATCGCAATTGCTTCACCATTGCGCACAATATTTGAAAAACTGAACGTATTTAAACTTCTCTTACTCTACTTCACGTGGCAGTACGCGTGCTTTCAACTCAAACTCGAGTGCGAAAGCTACTATTATAAGAGACCGGAAGTTTCAATAAGTAATACAAAAGGGTTGGATGAGGAAGATGCTAATTAACAGGCAATAGGATTTTCGCAATAATGATACTTGACGGTGTCGTGGGGTTCAGGTTTGAAATTAGGGTGAATTTAAGGGTACAAATTTTAGAAGAAATATAATAGAAGTGTCTATTTGTAATATTAAAATCAGCGCGTCTTACTAAATGCATATAATGAATTACCAAGATAGCATCTTTTACAAATTTTTGTCTGCCTGTGTGTCTGTTTGTTTCGGCTAATCTCTGGAATGGCTAGACTGATTTTGACAGCGTTTTCGCTTTTATATAGCTGATGTATTAAGGAAAAACTTTTGCAAGTATTTTAGAGTTCCACGGTGACGAAGACACTGGCATAGCTAGTTTTATATATAATTTATTATAATATTTAAGTGGATTAGTATTGTATATTATAGTAAAATATTATTATTGAAGTATACGCAGTTTTACTCTTTTTGCTGCAAAACAAGGAGAAAGTATACGGAGACAACCTAGTGTCAAAACACTCTACATAAGTAGGTCTACTAAGCTACCATCGTAGTAAGCAGTAAAAAACTATAGTATCGAATGGTATTCACAAATTTCTCCTAAAACATTTTAGTTTTGATATAATTTTTGTATTCTACACTGACTAAATTAGTAGCACGCCTCTTGAACGGTTTTGAAGAGGCGCGGGTTCAAATCCAGTTGCGTTCAAAATTTTTATACGTTTTCTAAATATGTCTTTTTCAATTACCTTAGTGTGGGAATAACACTTTAAAAAATGTTAAAAAATATATTAGTAGCAAAAGATAGAAAAAGTTATTGAAAACTAACAAACCGATCGCGGCTTCGCCTGGGTAAACTACATAACTAAACTATTAAGTTTCCTAAACTATTAAGTATAATATTTTTTTATCATATATCTTCCATATACAGACATTGATCAGTTACATTTTTATTGTATGCATAGATATTTGGTAATTATTTATTTATATTAAGTTTCAGTAAAAAAGATTTTTATTTTTTTTATATTAACTGCCGCTAACAAACTCTTTATTCAAACAGCTTACTTACTTACTTTTAATATGTAAAAACTATTATTATTTGCCAGAGTTCCTCCGTAAATAGGAAAATAAAATAGGCATACTCTATGTCAGTTTAACCTCTTCTGATCAATCTATATAATATTTTTTGATATGTCACTACAATTAACTACTGTTTACATATATTAAAAACTTAACCGATATACTTATCAAGTAATATAGATGTTTTTTTGGAAATTGAAAATATTAATATTTAGAAAAAAAAATTATACGTTTTCTAAATATGTTCAATTTCCATTTATGTTCATTTTCAATTTCCTTAGTGTGCGAATAACACTTTAAAAAATATATATTTAATAAATAGCAGTCTCTCGTGCCAAACGATTGTTCGTAGAATAATCACTGGGTAGCAGAAATTTGTAAAAATCTCTCTACAGAGATGCTAACATCAAATATAAGTTGTAATAAGCGTATAAGAACTTCAACGTGGCTGATGTAGAACGCATGGCTTAGCGGTAGCAAAAGTACATTAAATATATAACTTTGCCATATATGTCAAGTATAAGAATTCTAAAATAGTAAAATATATTCTAGAATATACTTATCTATATATTTTAATATATATTAATAAATATTCTATAAAATCTATATATTATTATCTATATATCTAATTATCTTGTATTTCAGTGATAAGTAACTATTATACAACATATAAACTCGTTAGAATAGAGCTTTCGTATTCTAAATAAAGCTCAATTGTGTACAAAAGCTTAATGTCTATTGTGTTACATACTCATTTAATTCTAGTAATATATATTTAATCATATTTAGCATGTAAAGATTTTAAGATAACTTAACTTAAGAGATTTATAGATGTGTGTTAGATTTTTTAAAAAATTAAACGGATGATTTTTTTTTTTTATTTAAAGCTTAAATTAGTTTTATTAAAACTTACCGAATAAACTTAATAATCATTATTTAAAATTAATAATTATAAAAACTATTACTATTATTAACATACGAAAACACAATCTATTTCGATCTTCATTCAGCTGATAAATATGCTTACCTAAAATATTTTTCTCTCCCATAAAACGTTTTTTCCACTATATTACATAGCTTTTACACAGCACAAGCCTTAACTATAAAAGCTTATTTTTTTATTACTTTTGTACTGGCAGGTGTGACGCGTGTTACCGCGGCGAAGTCGCGAGGCTGACTGAAATCTCTGCTTTCAAGCAGGTCAGGTCAAAGGTAAAGTATCGTTCACAAAATTGTATGCTTTATCAATTAAACCTAATTTGGTTAAATAGTTTTATTTATTTAGTGCATAAGTTGTTTGAATTTAAATTTGTTATTATAAAAGTGGTTCTTAGTAGAAATTTTATAGGCAACGAAACTATGGTTAATCAAATTACTGACACTAAAATGAAACGCTGTTTCTCAATAACCGTAAAATATTATAATACTATTTAACAATATAATAGCTATTTTTTTACCTTTGTTCAGTAGTATCCTGTGGAGATATTTTATATTATATTCATTTTTTCCAGTAACTACACATTTTACCTACATAAGGCCTAATGACGCATTTTCTGTAACCAAAGTGAGGTAAAGAAAATATTTAATACTATTCATACATAATAAACTTAATTGTACTTATTAATATAACCTCTAAATAAATTTAAATATAAAAAAAACCATCTAATAACAATAATTTACCAAATACACAGTATGAATACTTCCTCACCCAGCATCCCACTACCACTAACAAAAAATATAGTAAACACAACACACACACACAGGCAACCCACAATTTTCCTAAGAATTTGATACAATTTGTATTAGTGTGAGTGAAATACCTGTACATACAAAGCTACCTTAGTGTGTGTCACAGAAAATGGCCGACGGAAGTAAAACGCATGCGTGGAAAAGGCTACAATAATTTTACACTTTATACTACAAATGCTAGGGAATTTAAGCTTTATTTTTATGGGTATAAGATTTATTCAATTATAAGAACACTTCCATGTTTTTTTTGGTAAGAAACACGGCGGGCTTTTGAAGTTAGTTGTAAGGTCTCTTGCGGTGTAGAAGGAATCAAAATAACGTATGCTCGCGTTCAAATATACCTGCGCTAAGTACCGTCTGGCTAACAAATATGTAAATATAACGTTACATCAAGGTGACAATACTTTTTTTTTTTTTACATTTTTTAAAGTGTTATTCGCACACTAAGGAAAACTCTTGAACGTCTTTCAAAAGGCGCGGGTTCAAATCCCACTGCGTTCAAATTTTTATACGTTTTCTAAATATCTCTTTATCAAAGTGACACGTTTTGTAATATCATAAAATGTTATTTGCGTACTTAGAGAATATTATTTCAAATATATACTTAGAGGGTTTGAAAAATATTAAAATTATAAAATTTAAGCCCAGCACTTGCCCTCAAATACTTATATGAAATTGAAACATATTAATAAATACTATTGACATTTAAGGACTGCTTAGAATTTAATATATATGTATGTATATAATATATATATATAAATATACTGTTTGAACTAAACCACGAATTTACAGTATCCCTTCTCTATTCTTTCTAACTCAACAATTAAAAATAATTATCAGTACTTCATAACCATTTTATCATTAATATTGGGTTCATTAAAGTTCGAGCCATATACACCGCTAATGACAGACGTTTGAAATTTGAAGACGGGGTTGAATTTACACCGAAGACGTCGTTTAAGTGGTTCCCTAACATTTTACGAACTTGGATGAACATTTTCGTACTTTTGATGAATTGCTTTAAAATGTGTAGAAATATTCCTCACAAACAAAACGAGACTTTCATGCTTATTTTTTACACTTTGGGTTTAGTATAGTCTTTGCATATTGCGTGGTGGAACCAAACGCCGTAATTTATCTAACTAGATCGAACTGTGACTGTATGTTATTTAATAACATTTACCAATTTAAATTTTAATCCAATATAACCATTTATGATGCAAAGCGCTAGACTCGTGTCTCGCTATTCGTTACTTCATAGGTATAGTACAAAATTCTCTTTTCATAGCTTTTTGCTAGGAATATTTTTAAAACAATTATTAATGTATTTAAAATCACATAAAATGCAAAAATAAACCTTTTATATTCTGTAACCTCTCATAATAGTCCTAGATACGCTCCAAATAACGCCAATTCAATTCGTACTAGAGTTAAAATATAGGTGAGAGCTTAACATCGCCCTGTGGGGCGATTTTAACTTAAGAACGGTGTGAAATATAATAACGATTTATCCCTATATAATGGGAACTTATGTGAATAACGATGTGTTTGAGTATATAATTAAATTATATAAATAAAAATAAAAGAGCAAGAGAGTAAACTGAGTATCAGAGCATTTAGTTTTTTCATTGTACTCAGTATATAACAATAATTTATTTGAAAATGGAAGTGAAAAAGGGAAGTGAAAAATGGAAGCAAGGACATCAGGTTCATGGTATGAAACGTCTAATCCGGACAAGTGTGCAAATATTACACACTTTTAAAGTGTTATTCTCTAGCATTTTGGATATAAAACATATTGTAATGTCCTAAGTGCTATAGAATAACACTTCAAAAGTATATAATTGCCACTTTAAAATTAAGATTAAATTACAATTTAAAATTAAGATTAAAAATATATTATTGCGGAAAGTATATTATTCGGTCCAGGAATACTATTCTGATGTTAATGTGTGGAATTAAATGGCGTTAATGCTCACTGGGGTGGCTACTTATTGTAAAACTATATTTGAAAAGACCATCTGTTGACGTTCTCACCGGCTCCTCTCAGCAGAACTGCCGTCCCACCCGGTTGTAGCTGCCGTTAGGACTGACAATACTGCATGTAAAATTACATTTTATGTAAATTAACGATTCGAAAGTGTTTGTAATAGTCTATTTGAATAAAGAATATTTTGGTTTTGTATATAAAAAAATATTTTTATAATAAACAGGTACAAATGGCGTTGTGGACTTCTACAATTAACACATACATATGAAGTTAATAAAAGTGTGATTAAAATGTAGAAGACGTAAAGAGAAAAACGTTAACTATATACAAAATTGGAGTGTTTTGACACTAGGTTTCTGGCTCCTCTTCTATGTGGGAAAAAGTGTAAAGCTATAACCAGTGACATTACTTTACGCTGAATCTTACAAAAAACAAAATAAATATTTATATTATGAAAAATATATGCCTATAAAGCTTTTTAATATTTCACCTCTACAGTTACTCAGAAACGTTCTTTGAAGCATGTAACACGAGATAGAAGCTACAATTTATCTTTATATTAAGAATTTACATATTAAACATTTATTTCGTTTTAAGATATAGTATGTGTATTATTACTAAATTTTATATAAAAAATTCGCACATATTTGTATAAGAAGTATTCAAATATATGAGAAAAATTTTGTTTGCAGCTTTATACTTTTTCTGTCATTGCAAGGTTGTCAGAAAGAAACTAGTGTCAATACACTCCGTTCTCCACTGTCCGCCTAAAGATGAGACATTGAGTGGCGGTACTCAACGCCGCGCTTTGTCTTAAGTACAGGGGATTTAAATATTTACGCACTGCAACAAATTTAAATTAATGAACGTAATGGATTTAACAATTTTATATCGATTTTATTCTACAATCCTTAATAGTAAATAGTACTTTAGTTTTTATATTCAATCCCAGTTTACACTAATTCATCAAAGCCATCATTGTTGCAAAATTGGAGGATTTTTCTCTAGGAAATCTTACTTGATAGAAAAATTAGATTTATTAAGTATTCTAATACAAGACTCGGTGAGGCGCTAATTGCCGATATACAGAGGTTTTTTTTGTTAATAGTCACCTGTTAATAGGTTGTTTTAATATGAATTTTGATCAAAATGTAATTAGAAACTATTATAAAATTAGAATCGAAGTAGAAAGACAAGACAAGAAACTTTGGAACATTACTGTTTTATATCAATTTTAAGCATATATCATAGCTTTTGAAAGTTATTACTAAAATGTCTGCAAATCGAGCAAGCTTTCAATAATGTAATACAGCTTCACGATTTTTCTCGCATAACGGAGTAGTCATCTCGTGTCAGGGCACTTTACTTTCCGCCCGCAATCGAGACATTGCGTGTTGAGTGGCGGAACTCAGCGCCGCACTTTGCAAATCCCATGTATCAAAGCGGAAAATTGAAAATTATTTAAATATAATCAATCCCGAGTGGGAATCGAACCCACACCAATCGAGTATTATTAATTTTATTTATAATAAATGATTTCAATGTGAAAAATTGTAGACAATTTTTATATTAACATAATGTACTCACTGTGACAAAAAAAGCTTGATAAAGCTTGAGTACGTTCTTCTACGTAATAAAATCTTGTTCTATAAATTATTCAAATATTTAACGACTTTATGGAAAGAAATGAATGTACAAGACACTGTCAGTTATTATTTTTATATTTTTTGTATGTACAAGTTTTCGACCGAGTTTATGCTAACATAAAGGACAGCTTTACAAAGTTAAAAAGTATGCCCGTTCTAACTTTACCTACTGATGAGACAGAAATATTTAAGTCGAGATCCGCAATGCGAGATCATCTCTCTTCATCTGCAAGACTGGAGTACCACAGGGCTACGTGTTTGATCCAGTCCTTTACAACATTCTCATATGTGATCTACCTCAGTCATTTTAACCGTAGCAACCTTTGTCGAGGACGCGGCTTTCCTCAGCTGTAACAACGATCCAAATAAAGTTAGGCGATAGAAGACCCAGGATAAATAGCGTGTATCAGTAAGTCCGTCCACCAATCTGACCACATAGCTTTTACGTTCAGAGAAACTTGTCGCTCAGTCAGCTAAGGCCCCGAGACAGTTGCGGCAAGGAACTAAACTGTGTTAAGTATCTAGGTTTTTGCTTGAATAGCAGGGTGCCATGGAGAAGCCTATGATTTCATAAATATTATATGTTTTGTTTGCATCATTATGCAATAATAAACAGAGTACTAAACATAAAAATTATGTGTGAAATCAAAATTAATAAAATATTCAGTTACATAGCACAGTGTATGGTTAATAAATCTCAAGTCGGCACAGGTTATCCTTTATAAAGCGGGCTAATATTTTTTCTATTCAATATTAGGTCATTAGGCAAGTTTTGAGAAGGTATGAGTAAAAATATATCGAATTCAAAATATGCTATGTATTTTATGGTCATTTATGTATGGAGATTAAATAACATTTATTTATTTAAATTATTATGAGAAATATTTTTTAGAAAACTTATGCAAATCGTTTCTCTCGGTGTACTGACTACCGTCCAAGTGCTTTGACGTCCGAAGAAGCATACGTTTAATATAATGGCGCGGGTTCGAATCCAACACGTTTTATTTTTTATACGTTTTCGTATAACGTTTTCCGGTATTAATTAATTTATATTTTGTTATATGCAGCGCAATATTTTCGCGCTTTTGGGAGATCCTTTCATTTAAGTTGCCTGGAAGAGATTACTCTAAATGATAAGGACGCCTTTGTACATACATTTGTTACAATTAAAAAAAAACTTTGTAACATACAAATATTAACAAACATTTAACAAAAAATATGAACAAACGTTGAAAAAGTATAGAGCTTCATCTTTTAGCTTAATCTTTTATTTTTGAAGTATATATAAAATTGTATTGTGGGGTTGCCAAATTGTTATTTATTGTTATTTCGCATTATTTAGCTTAGCCAAATTTATAATATAATTTGAACATTGCAAACATTGAACTTAATTAGATAACATATGAAAGATTTAAAACTTATAACTAAATTTAAGTATACTTATAACTTATATAGAGTATATAACGGAGTGTCTTGACACTAGGATACTATATATGACTACATATACAATTAATATATACGTCTAATCTGGTGTTATTTCTACTAGAACTTCTATTAGCTGGGCAACACCACAGAGTCAATTTATTGAATTTTTCTCTTTTCGAGGTAACATTATGACATATGGCAATAAATAATGCATCAATTAAAACATATTTGATATAAATTTCGATGAAATTACTTGAAAATTTACTTAATATTAACTGGCTTGAGTATAGTAAGGAAATTGAAAAAGACATATTTAGAAAACGTATAAAAATTTGAACGCAGCAGGATTTGAACCCGCGCCTCTTGAGAGCCGTTCAAGCGCTCTGACCGCTAAGCCTTAGTGTGCGAATAACACATTAAAAAATGTTAAAAATATATATATTTAATAAATAGCATTCTCTCTTGCCAAACGATTGTTCGTAGAATAATCTTTGGGGTAGCAGAAATTTGTAAAACTCTCTTTACAGAGATGCTAACAATAAATATAAGTTGTAATAAGCGTATAAGAATTTCAACGTAGCTGGATGTAGAACGCATGGCTTAGCGGTCAGAGCGCTTGAACGGTATTAAAGAGGCGCGGGTTCAAATCCCGCTGCGTTCAAATTTTTATACGTTTTCTAAATATGTCTTTTTCATAGTTCTTGTTGTTTATTCGAGCACTACTTTTCTAACTTCTTTTTTAACGTGTTTTTTTAATGTAAATTTATATTTGTGTAAAAATACAAAAGAATCTGAATTTCTACTACAGTTACATTATTCTTAGAAAGTCTAAAAATATTCTTTTTGTTGCAACTTTACGCTTTTGCCCGCATAGAGGGTAGAGAAACTAGTGTCAAAATACTTATCCATTTCATCAATTATTATTTAGTAATGTTGCAATTTTTTTGTATATTTGAATACTACTTATTACTAGGTCCACGCCATGGTATTTGGGCCATCTTGACACTGTGGCACAGCGTCTGATTGTAGACGCAATTGGTTGTGTTAGATTCACACTCGGTAAAATTATTACATTTAAATTATTTTTAATGCTAGGCTCTGGTAAGATAAAGCACGGTGTTAAGTTCCGCCACCCAACTCGCAATATCTTGAGTTCTAAAGTGGAGGAGGGAGTGTCTGTACACTAGGTTCTATATAGAAAAAAATGTGTTACTAGACAACTCTGATAGTACTCAATAAAATCGATGTTATTTCAAATCTTGAGCATAAAATGGCTTATTATAGCGACCTCACTGCATAATGGTTTTGCTTGATGTCCGTCGAATTGCGACGGTAGTACTAAGGTGAAGGTGTAGTATTAAGTGATCGGTGCCACAAATTAATATAAACTATATACAATCATTATAGAATCCACAGTCGAATACGTTTTCAGTCAGACGTTGTTCTACAGAACATGGTCCATTTAGTTTAGTTTTAATGAAAGTATTTGATTTTGAAAGTACTACTGAATTGTTTTTAATTCTTTGCTTAATTTACGAAAAAATACTAAATGATTACTTGAACAATTTAAAATCAAGATTAAACACATTTTATTTCGTCCAAGAATACTATACTGGTGGTAATGTATGGATGATTGTTGTCGATGCTACATCGGGAGGCTAATCATAATTGGAAAATTGCAAAATTATATTTGAAAAGAACCACTGTCGAGTTTTATTTTAAGCAGAACTGTCTTCAGACCCAGAGCTCTAGCTCTAGCTCGGCGGAGCTCATTCAGTCCGGTAAGACTGAGATTTCATGTAATTTGAAGATTCGAAAATGTTTGTGATGGTTTATTTCAATAAAGTAGCTTAAAATAGAGAGTGATGCCTCAACAAAAAAAAGTAAAGTTTTAAACAATATTTTTCAAGTAATTTGTTTTACTTACAATAAACAAAGATTTGTAAAATTGACCTCTATAGTAAGGGACGATTGACCTAACAGTTCGAAATGCTTTACAAGCTGCGACCATCAATTGACGTTTACGAGATACTTTGGCGACTTGAAATAAACACGAAACTGGGTTATGCGGAGGGAAGTTGTAAAGACCCACCAGCAGAATCCCCAACTAAAGATATTCAGTGACATTTCAATGAAAATAAGTTGTTTGTGTTAGATAAATATTGGAAAAGTATATTTTTTCTTTTTAGATGACCACTTCGATGGCATGGCACATATAGTGTATTTTGATTTTTATCTATACGGATATTGTATAATTTGCGATGTATGTAGGGAAAACTAACCTTTTTTTTTTTTTACGTGAGGAAATCCTTTACGGATACCCGCCCGATTGGGAACTCGGACGCGGTTATATGGGACTCCAGACCGGCAGATATGGGCCGTCCGTTTACCCACTAAAACCTCACGGTGCTCCTCCTCCACCGTCACTGGCCAGGGCCACGGGAACTACAATCTTCCGTGACCCTGGCGGCTAGGGAAAACTAACCTAGTGAAAAATTACTGTCTCCATTTTAGAAAATGGATATATATGAATAAAAGGAAATAAAGTTAAAAGTTTGAAACTCAATTATACTGTAATAGTCAATCTAGTAAAAATGGAAAGAAATTCAAACATTTTAATATAGATTTTACAAGAACTCTAAAAAATGTAAAAACAAACATCTTCAGTAAAAGAAGTAATTATGTAATACTTTTCACTATTTCCACCCAAAAGTAAATGATTAATGATAATGATAATATGTTTTAAAATTTACAGAGTGAATAAAGTTTTTATCTCGACTTTTGTGCGCCACTCGAAAATAATATGAACTCTCACACGAGAGCTTCGTGAAACTGTCTCATTAGCGTGTTGACTGAAATATTAAAAGACCAAGTATTTTCGCTTCATGCATGTTATATGAAAACAAGGATATTGCTAAGAACGCATGACAATATTTATGAAGTGTTCAGTATATATTTGTTTTATTTTTTGTTTTCATACAATTTTTGGACTACATAAAGGGAACCTAATGATCACTAACGACTTTCAACCTACTTCCCTTTTTTATTTCGAATTTTTGCGAGTTGTGTACCAAAATCTAACGCCGTACTTAACTAACCAGACCAGGAACTATATATTTTCATGAGCGGGTTTTGCCTAGCATTGCAGTGTTCCAGGGACCTAATTTGGAACTTTTGCTATTTTGTACACATAAGCGATCTTATAATTTTTTTTATACTTCGCAACTTCACTTGTATTGTATACAACTTTATTTCCAACTTTGTTTCCAAAACAAAATCATACCAACCCTTGTTCAAAGGGTTAATTCCTTTCCTAACTGTCTTCGTCAACATAGATCAATCAATCAATCATTCGTTGCTTGTGTACTTTTGTAAAGACATAATACTACATTCTCGTATGTCTTTCTTTTAGTAAGATCTAATTTTGTTGAACCTTGACCTTGAATTTTTATTAAAAAAAATTATAATGTTTTAATTTTGGAATTAATTTGAAAACCAAAAAATTGAAGCAGTCAGACATTCATGATACTGGTGAAATTAAGTTAAAAATTATATTATGGATTTCTTAAATGTATCGTACTTATTTTTATTTGCAAATGTAAGTAACGTTTTCATTCGTTCGTTAATTGTGATTGGAAAGGCGAAAATGCCATATTAACAGTCCATAGTAAAGTTTTCCTTCGAAACTAGCTTAGAAAAAAAAAAAAAAAAAAAAAAAAAAAAAAAAAAAAAAAAAAAAAAAAAAAAAAAAAAAAAAAAAAAAAAAAAAAAAAAAAAAAAAAAAAAAAAAAAAAAAAAAAAAAAAAAAAAAAAAAAAAAAAAAAAAAAAAAAAAAAAAAAAAAAAAAAAAAAAAAAAAAAAAAAAAAAAAAAAAAAAAAAAAAAAAAAAAAAAAAAAAAAAAAAAAAAAAAAAAAAAAAAAAAAAAAAAAAAAAAAAAAAAAAAAAAAAAAAAAAAAAAAAAAAAAAAAAAAAAAAAAAAAAAAAAAAAAAAAAAAAAAAAAAAAAAAAAAAAAAAAAAAAAAAAAAAAAAAAAAAAAAAAAAAAAAAAAAAAAAAAAAAAAAAAAAAAAAAAAAAAAAAAAAAAAAAAAAAAAATTTGAACGCAGCGGGATTTGAACCCGCGCCTCTTGAAAACCAAGAGGCGCGTTCAAATTTTTATACGTTTTCTAAATATGTCTTTTTCAATTTCCTAAGTGTGGGAATAACACTTTAAAAAAATGTCAACAAAATATATATTTAATAAATAGCATTCTCTCTTGCCAGACGATTGTTCGTAGAATAATCTTTGGGTAGCAGAAATTTGTAAAAATCTCTCTACAGACATGCTAACAAGCGTATAAGAATTTCAACGTAGCTGGAGGTGGGACGCATGGCTTAGCGGTCAGAGCACTTGAACGGTTTTCAAGAGGCGCGGGTTCAAATCCCGCTGCGTTCAAATTTTTATACGTTATTCTAAATATGTCTTTTTTAATTTCCTAAGTGTGGGAATAACACTTTAAAAAAATGTTAACAAAATATATATATATATAAATACGTAAAATTGCCGAAATTTGACCGTCAATTCAAACGGAACTCTAAAAGTGTATGAGATAGAAAGAGTTCTCTAAACATTTCTAGTATATAATGCGATTCAAAATATGTACACTCTCGAGGTCTTTGATGAAAATATTCAGTATAGGGTCATATAAAATATCAAAGACGAGGACACTCACTTAAGTATATATTTTTTTAGCTTTAATATTCACAAAGTCCATTAGCAAAGTGGATAATTTGAAATTTACTAGATCGTCTCTTTTAAATGAGAGAATAATATTGTATTATGTCAACATTATAATTATAACATTGAATTGTTACATTTAAGTCTAGTTCCTTTTGATTAGAACAGACACAGACATTTTTTTTTTATTTAGATTATTTTCTTTTAAAATTATTAGTATATACTTATATTAACCAATTAGTAAAAAAAATAGTAAAAAACCTATAATAATTTTAACATAATTTTTATTTTTTTACAATAACTACTATAAAGTGGTAGTGGTAGTGGGTTATGTTTATATTTTAATTCGATATTTTTATATCCACGATATGATCAAAGCACAGAGTTAAGTTTCGCATATTGCACCTATTGCATATTTTTAATAATATGGATTTAGAAACCTGTACCTCTTATATACCCTTTAAAGAGCTCTATTAAGTCATCCAATACAATTCGATGATCCATAGATTGAAATCCAGGTGACATAAAATTTGTTTAAGAATTTAAATTCAAATTATCATAATAAGTGATATTTATTTATAGAATCAAAATTTTGACGAAGATTCTTAATAACTTTGAATTAAACTGCGGTCATCCAATTAGTGCGCTTGTTTCTCATTGTATTGATTTTGCTTTTAAGCTAATTTAAATTTTCGTGAGGATTGATCGTACATGCGATATTTGTAGGTTCGGACCCCGCTGGAGGAAAAACTTAAAAATCACAACTTTGCCTAAATTTATAATGTTATCAAAATATAAAAATAATTATGATTTATAGACAATATCGATACAGTGAATTGATTAAAGTCTCAGACAACTTAATAAAACAGACAATTTAAATTGAACTGATTGACATAAAATAAAGACTAAATGTTTAGAAAGGTTTCAAAAAAATACAATAGTCAAAACTACATTTAAAACAGACATACAGACAAACAGAAAAGAACATTGTTTTGGGTTCTATTACATTGATAAGTAATAGGACGGTCTGTTTAATTTTTTTTTATATGTATGGATGAAATAGTAAGCAGGTAACTTTCCCACTACCCTCACAACCCGCAATTATTTAGACAGATTGTAGAGATTATGTAACAGACTTGTTGAAAAGAAAATATTTTACTTACTCAAAGTGATTTTTATGTACTAACCGTACAAACCGAGACTATCATTTATAATTGTTCTCGATTGATTCAAAATTGCTTGTAACTGGACTATTTTAATAGTAGACTTTTAACATTTTAATAATTGCGTTTCTTTCTTTTTAAAAGTGTTTGTAACATATATCACTGGTCGATAATTTACATACAATCCATACTAATATTATAAATGCGGCCAAACGGGCTGTGATAAAGTTTTATATTGAGACCCTCAGTCTTGAGAGAGAACATAGGCTACATTTTTCTCCAATTTTTTCGTTGTTTCATGAAGAGGCCACCGAAACTTTGTAAGCTGTTACAAATTTTCGGTGGCCTCTCGGGCGAAGTCGCTAGTATATGTATAAAGTTCTACTACTGAACGACTGACACTATGCATAGTTCGCTCAAAATTTGACGTGTTGGTTTTTTGAGGAATTGAGGGAAGCATTAAAATGCTATGATTTCTTCCATGTAAACTGGATTTTACATGCAGTCCACGCAAGCAAACATGCGGTCTATAACTAGTTACATATATTGCCGACAAAGGTGAACTAAATGAAACAATATATTTTTTAACATTTTTTAAAGTGTTATTCTCACACTAAGGAAATTGAAAAAGACATATTTAGAAAACGTTTAAAAATTTGAACGCAGCGGGATTTGAAACCGCGCCTCTTTTTTTCGAAGGCGTTTTCTCTAAATATGTATTTTTCAATTTCCTTAGTGTAAGAATAACACTTAAAAATGTGTTAAAAAATATATATTTAATAAACAGCATTCTCTCTTGCCAAACGATCGTTCGTAGAATAATCTTTGGGTAGCAGAAATTTGTAAAAATCTCTCTACAGAGATGCTAACAACAAATATAAGTTGTAATAAACGTATAAGAATTTCAACGTAGCTGGATGTAGAACGCATGGCTTAGCAGTCAGAGCGCTTGAACGGTTTTCAAGAGGCGGGGTTCAAATCCCGCTGCGTTCAAATTTTTACACATTTTCTAAATATGTCTTTTTTTTAAATGAAACTAGTAGTTAAGATTTTATATTTTAATCATTATATTTCCAGTTGTTTATTTACAGAAACTCTCTTATCAATAGAGGCAGTGAGTCTTTACATAACATAGGTACATGTACATACAGGTTATTGGAGCTACGAACAAACTTACAACTGGACGTAGTAATGCAAAATTTAATTTAAGCCATAATTTTTTTTTGTCAATTATAACTTTGAAAATAAAGTTTTTGAATTTGAAGCTTTTTCCCGCATAGCAAGCTAGTGAGAGAGAATCACTTCGTTCTCCACGCAAAGCCCGAAATCCAGATATTACAAGCTGAGTGGCAGAAAATAATGTAAATATAATTATACCCCCGGAATGGGAATCGAATAAGCAACTTGCTTTGCTTTCATATTTGACGGAACGTCTCGCATTCGAGCAGCAGTGGAAAACGTGTCTTGAACGGAGTGGCTTGACACTAGGTTTTCTTTGCTGAAGTACGAAGCTGAAAAAACTTTCACGCATAAAAAGAATATATCTTGAGTTTAAGTTTTATCTGAAATATTCACGTTTGTTAAATTGAAATTTAGTCTTTAATTTGTTTGGTGAGCGACTAAATTTTATGGCAATGATTTTCCATAATTCTCCGCCTTTTTTACATTACTACGTCCACACTAAGTACAATGTAAATCAATGTAACTAGCAATTTATATCTAAGTTTAAATTATAATAGCATCGGCCTCGGTTTAACTTCAGTTCAGTTTTAAACGTAATTACTTTTTGAAATGAAACTATTTTAACTGGATTAATCGCGAATAATATTGGTATTCGAAAATACATTTTAAAACCCGGCGTTTCGAACACTTTACAGTAGTGCGTGGGTGGTCTCAGGTGGACTCACCTGAGTCTACCTGTGACCACGCCTACCTACCTAGACCTAGGTCTAACCGATTAATCCGGTTAAAATAGTTTCATTTCAAAATGTCTAATAATCGTGAAAACAAAGAACTTATTACGCCATTACTTATTTTTAAATAGCTTTAAAAATAACTATCTTAAACATATTGTGATTATTATGATAACTTTTTTTTCAATATCTTATAAAATTGGCTCACAGTACAGGTTGAAAGTCAAATTATACTAACTAAAGAAATTGAGCTGGTTTTGTATAAGAAATTGAGCTTAGTGTGTTAGTTGAAAATATGTACAAGCTATACAAAAATGGCAGTTATTTAATATAAAAATCTAGGCAAAATTAGGTTAAGTCAATTTTGTGCGATGTTTTATATAAAATTATAATTTAAATGAAAAATAAATCTAGTACTTTGCATAAAATATTATAATGACATTTCAAAAATTTAATAAAACTTACAATACAAGACAACGCATATAAAGAGAAACTCATATAGTTTGTCTAGTGCCAGCAAAAATTAAGTAATGCACGGTTTTTTGCCACATAATTGGATAGTCGGAGATCCTAGCGTCAAGAATCTACCGTCTTAATTTTGCGCCTGGCATTCACCACAGAGCGGCGAAATAAAAACAATTTAAATATAATCATGAATCCGAGTGGGAATTGAATCCACAACCAATCGCGTTTACAATCAGACGCTGTCCCACTGCGCCACGATAGCCTCAAGTATTTCATACTGTACTAAATATTTGGCAGTTATGTACTAAATTATTATTTTGCTTAATGCAGTTAGATGGCGTTAGTTTTGAAAATAACATATGTTTAACACAGATGGCGCTTTAAATGAATTAAAATGTTTCAAAATGAATCCTTATTTGTTTAGCTTCACACATTTTTTCCGTAAAGAAGGACTGTCTGCTTATCGCCGGAACTCAACGCCGCGCTATGTCCTGCCAGAGCAGGGAAATGAAAATGATTTAAATATAATCATTTCCCCGAGTGGGAATCGAACCGACAACCAATCAATCGTCTTGGCAGTCTGACGATATTACGCCTTCCTACTTTCTTATAATGATTATTATAGATTTAAATATAAATGCAATAGAATAAACACAAAAAAAATTAATATAATGTTATTTTTTAACATTTATCTTATTTATTAGACAAATACACACAGCATGTATTTTGAAGACAAATAGTACAATAATAAAAGATCATACAAAAATTGAGCATTTTTCATATTCATATTAGCGTTGTATTAACGGCAACTAAATAATTAAATTAAACTAAAATTCCTATTACAAAGAGTGAAACAAGCAAAATTAATGATGTTTGAAATGTTTAATGATTATATACAAATACATAAGGTTTTTTTTATTCAAAAAATGGGGCAAGCGAACAGGAACTTGAGGATATTTGATTACTTTTGCTCATGGACATCTACAACAGCAGAGGAGTTGCGGAGGCCTTACCGCTAACACAACAATGCTTATAATTAATTTTCACAATAAACTAACAGATATATAAAGTAAAACTGTTCGTTAGAAATTGGCGGGTTAACAAAAATACCTCACATCTACCAGAATCTTAATCAAATCGATTTTTTAACTTATACACAAATTCTCTTATAAAGCTCTTCAATTTCGTTTTCGGTATTTAAAAACAATGAAATTCTTTTTTTAACAGGCAAAAGGCCATTAATCGGCGAAACTTAACGCCAAATGCTGTCCAATCAGATCGGGAAAACTAAACTTTTCTTAATATTATACATCCCCGAATGAGAATCGACCCCACAACTGTCTGTCATGCTTGCATGCTTGTCTGCCACGACTGAATATGTCGCGATGGCGTCACACATATAATTTATATTCAAATTTAATGACATAAATAGAAAATATTGTCTAAAGTTATCCTTGTAATAACATACCGACATCCTACCTTACCTCTACTATATGTATATACTATTCAGTATCAATAACAAAGTTGCTTATCAAAAAAATACATTTTTAAATTTTTTTCAATAATTTCGTTTACATTTTTTGTCTTTTTTCATTTCGTTCAATAAGTCTGAAAATATTATGTTCCTAACAATATCCGAATAGGCCGCGAGTAATTCGAGTCAAATACAAAACGATTTAAGGGCTATTCGTTTTTTGTACTTCCAGTTGTAAGAGCTAATAAAATACAAGAAAGTTTATTTAATTAAAACAAGTTTAAATACTTTAAAGGACATAAATAATAACTAAATGTCCTATTATTTTTATTTTATAGCAGGTTCGATGTTTACAATAAAAAATAATTTTTCACGTAATTAATAATCGAAAAGAAACTGTTAAAACACTAACTCTTAACACAATAAACTTGTTAATTATGAAATATAACATTAATATATATTCATACTAAATCATGATATATATACTTAAATATTACTCGGACGAAAGAAATATAGTCCTTTGTGATAAATCTCTATTTTCTTCTTTACATCAAATTTCAACAAACACGCTGTATAACATAACCGGAAATACAAAATCCGAACTAAACTAACCCGGGAATTCAAAAGTTTTAACCTACACGCTAACTAAGAGCTAGGTAACAATTTAGTTTTACGCTAATGCTTGGAGCAGTCTTTATTGTCGTTCATCTCATACGTGTATCGTGAAATCCCTTCGTTCCTGTTCCTGACGTTGTTGGTACCTGCAAGTGGAGATAGCTTGATGTTAAGATAACCTATTGAAGCTGTCTTTATATATGTAATGTAATAAAAATAATTGATTTGAAGGAAATGCTTAAGAAACTAATAAGAAAAAATAACATAAATTGACGATCTTGAACCCTTCAGGAGAGGTTGAATAATCAGCAAATAGTACGGCACTCTTCTCTTTTTCTTAGGATAGGAAATGAAGGGGAAAAAACTACTTGTATACTCGAATTTTACGTAAAATATATTTGTAATTCCATTATAACAATTAATAGCCTTCTATTTTCATTGCTGACATCTATTGAGAAACACTCGTATTACGTGACGCTACACTATATGAAACATCT
Organism: Podotricha telesiphe; assembly: GCA_038994665.1. Lineage (NCBI taxonomy): Eukaryota > Metazoa > Arthropoda > Insecta > Lepidoptera > Nymphalidae > Podotricha > Podotricha telesiphe. Next base: position 72,694 of record JAOYRR010000576.1, read on the forward strand.
CCGCAGTTAAGCAAACTTCCGATAGATGGCGTTGGAAGCTCAACATACTAGACAATGTGTAGTTATTTTAATCTTCATAAGCCGATTAATGAAGGAATAACAACGAATACGAAAGAGTGTATGAACGTGTCCGCACCTCGTGGCGGGCGCGTGGTGCCTGCGCGCGCGCCTCCGCGCCTTGTCGCGTGCCGCGCCGCCGCACGACTCCGCGCTGGAGTCCGTCACCGCGCGGAACACCTCCTCCGCTGCGAACGAGTACGTACTTGGGACGGTTTTCGACAATGGAAACTAATGATGCGATATCTCCAATATTTTTAAGCCCGGATACCAGGCGTACGCTTTTTTTTCAACTTTAGTATTGCTTAATAGTTGGCAGATTTAAAATTGGTCTGACTATACATGATGGATATATTATATTTAAATCATAAAATATTTTAAATGTAAATTAAGAAAAACAACAGCTACAGGGGTTTGAAAGTGAAGAAAACCTAATATCAAAACACTACATTCTCCACTTTGGGGGGAATTTAGCACAATGCGAATAATGGTGTAACTCAACGCTGCGATGCGCCTTTTCTTATTATAGAAAAGGACAACGTGAACAATTTCAATAATTATATTTGAATTGTGTAAATGATTACATTACCCTGAGTAGGAATCGAATTCATATACCAGCGATGGCCTCTGTAAATGTTATTTGATAAATTTTGTCCATCTCACACATTTTGTTTATAATCACAAACCAGAAACAGAGTGCAATGTGAGTAGATTTTGTCGCAAGCTACCTTTAGCGGAGGCGTGGGGCATGCGGTAGGCGGCGGAGTTGCACTCCGCGCACGGTGAGCCGCTGGAGTCGGAGTCGGACTCCGCGCGGCGCACCATCAGCGTCATCGCACGCGACAGCGTGTACTCGTCTGCCAAAATGTGAACATCGATCATGAAACAGTAGAAGTTATTAATAAGCTTTTGTGTTTATTATTATGATTGTTTCCTTCAATTTTGTAGTCAAATATAAATAATGTGTTTTATTTAAATACATACAGACACATATATAGTAAAGTGAGTTGGGAATATTCGAAGAAAATAATGTAAAGTGTATAATAAAATTTAGGGTTTTATATCAATGTTTTAACTTTGAAAAAATACGAAATATAAAACTGAACACAAACACACCAGTGTGCGCAGGCGAGCGGTGCGCGTGCGCACGCGGCGGCGCGGCCGACAGCGGCGCCGGCTCCGCGCGCCCGAACGTGCGCAGCGTGCCGCCGCCCGCCTCGCCCGTGCCTACCGCCCCCGCGCCCGCGCCCGCCCCCGCTCCTGGGCCCGTCGCGCCGCCCGACATGCTGAACGTCGCGTACGGACTGATCTCGTACATCTCTAGCAAAATAATGGGCATTTAAATAAACATTGCTAGTGTTTTTATACTACATAGCTAAATATTTATATTTTTTTATTTTATAATACAAAGAGCATCGTGGCGCAGTAAGACAGCGTCTGACTATAATAAGATGAGTTATGGATTTGCTTCCCACGTATGTTATTATATTTTAAATATTATTTACAATTATTTTCATTTCAGCGGTCTGACGGTCAAACAGAGCGAGACGTTAGGTTCCATTATTTGGCTACAATGGCGATTTTTGGAATGCAAACATATATTATGAATAAACAAATTATCAGTTTTTTTAACATTTTTTAAAGTGTTATTCGCACACTAAGGAAATTGAAAAATACATATTTAGAAAACGTATAAAAACTTGAACGCAGTGGGATTTGAACCCGCGCCTCTTGAAAACCGATCAAGCGCTCTGACCTAAGTTAAGAGCTAAGACTTAGGTCAATTATAGTAAGTTCTAAGTTTATACCTTGCTGTTCCTTCTTATTCGTGTGCTTTATAGGCGAGGACGTGTACACTTGCTGACAATTTCTTCTGTTATCACGTTTTTCAATAGATTTATCTTCTTCAGATTCTCCACTCTGTACGTAGCCTTTTCTGAAGCATGATGCGTTTGTACTGAGAATTAAATATGAAAAATGACGTGTATTTGAGTCATCTGTCTAAATTAAATTATTACTATGATTTAAAAGTGGAATAACTTTAAGACAGTGAAACTATATCGACATATTTGTATAGATGATAAATATCTAACAATACACAAGTATGCAATTGAATACATAATAATTGCTATTGTAGATTCGGCCACAACTCATCAATGTTATTATATAAATTCTTTTTTTCACCCACTCTAGTCATAAAAAAGAGAAAGAAAAGTGTTTGGTTCCACCATGTCTTATATGCAAAACCGCGGATATATAGCGTTTTAAGGCTAGGTTTTCTCTGAAACGTAGAAACTAGATTTTTTTTATTACTGACTCAGCCATATTTATGTTTATTAATACCTTCGTCGATAAGCTAAGCCGGCCAGCAACAGCAAGGCCAGCGACAAAGCGGCTGCGGCGGCAAGCAGCGCCGCGCCGCCGCCCGCCGCCGGCGTCTCCTCACCACCCGACGGGAACTGCGCGGGCGCTGATATCCGCTCTAACAAATATGAAAATATAAATCAAAATATTCTATATTCAAATAGCATAAGCTTTCTGGAATCAATTAACATAAACATATATAAGCTAGTATTGTCGGTACTACAGGAAGCTACAACTTAGCAGTGCAAGAGGTTTATAATATGGTATAAGCTGATAGAATGTTCCTTGGCGAGTATAGGGGAATTCTATATAATATAATACCCCCTGTATTTCCCGAAATTGCTACGGGAAAGAGAAAAACTAATTTTGCATTATATAGTCCACGCAAAGTGGAGGGTACAACAACTAGAGTATATTACACAAAACAAATAAGCATGTTGTATTGTTTTTTTTACTACGAACACGTGATCCGTACTTTTTGTTAGGTATTTGTAATTGGCTATATTTAAAGATATCTAAATTCCTTACCACCATCTTCTGTCAACGTTGAAAAATAATAAGTAGCAGTGGAACTTCCGGCTGTACTCAAAGCTACCACTTTCAGATGGTACCACGTTCCCGGTTGTAGGTCACACATGGTCGTCAGATAAGCTTCTAAAGGCACTGTCTCAGATCTCCATACAGCATCCTCAAAGCTCTTGACGGATATAGCAAAGTGTATGAGAGGACAGCTGTTGCTATCCCAAGTTAGCAAGTTCAATCGTACGCAGGTGCTGTTACTTGAAATAAGGTGTTTTTCTGCAGCTGGTTTTGATACTGTAATAAATTATTAAGGTTATTAGCCTTAATTCTTCTCTAAGGTGTCAGTTACTGTGCTTGCAATTATGGCGTAAATACATAAAAAGTATTATTGGTTTTTAAGTAAATAAATAAATTTAAGAATGTATTGAAAAGCTAAAAAGTGCTAAGTTATTTATACTGGTTGGAACACGCAATGGTCCTAATAGAATACACACGTTGAATTTAGAAGAGCCAAGCGCGACATAAAATTTCCAGCATCCACAGTACACTAAATTTACAATTTAGATTTTTCTGTGCCTATCAAAATTTGTTGTTATTTATTCGACTTCACAAAGTTCACAACCGAGTTCCACCAACGAACAATAAATTCAGATCAGCTATGAGAGAAAAAAGTTGTCGTATATAAATAAATCCCTAACCTCCCCCACTGGTGGCCGCAGTGAGCACGTCGCTGGGCGCGGAGTCCCCAGCGGCGTTGCGCGCGCGCACCCGCACGCGGTACGTGGCGCCGCACTGCAGACGGCGCAGTGCATGCGCGCGCGCGGCACCCGGCAGCTCTATGGACTGGTAAGGGTCGGAGCCGCGAGCGTACTGTATAGTGTAACCTGGAGTTATATAAAAATAAAATTATTTAGATACTAAACATGTTTTTTGAACATCTTAGAGGCCATCGTTGCGCAGTGTGACAGCGTCTGAGTATTCAGAGCGTCTGGGTGATGTATGGGTTGTGGGTTTCGCTCGTGGGAATGATAATTCAACAATTACTCGTAGAAATCATCTTTGGATATCCAAACACAAATTAAATCGAAGAGAACTAACTAGAAAATGAATCAACCATAGTGGTTTTATTGGTAGTGAGTGAGGACATGAGTGGTTGTGATTATAACGAAGCGACGTGACGTTGCGCTCCGCCGAGTCGCCATCCTCGAATTTTGTCAAAGTGGAGAAGGAATGTCTCATCACTTAGTTTTATTTCGACAACTATAGTACATGCGGCGTATGTAAGCGCACATACTGTGCGCGTCGCTGGCGTCCCAGGCCAGCGAGAGCGCGGCGGGCGCGGCGGCAGCGAGGCGAAGGCGCGGCGCGGGAGGCGGCGCGCGCGCCCGCAGCTCCCACGTGCCGCGCTCCTCGCCCCACGGGTTGCGGACCACACAAGTGTAGTTGTCTGACATGCTCGACTCTAGCTCTGGAAATGTTCTTGTTGTTTCATATTTACTTATTTTTAAGGCTTTTCCTTTTTAAATAATTAATAACAGAAGAAAGCGCAAGCCGTTTTTATTTATTTAACAATTGTTAATAAATAGGGAAGATAGGTGAGGGTTGAGCAGTCATGAGACATGGGCATCTATAGAATTTATTATTGATCTAGCGCCTCTTGGCAACCAGACAAGCGTTCTGAGGTTAAACATATATTATATCCAGCTATGAACTTCTTATATGCTTTTTACGACATATTAGTTTACGTTCTAATATAAGCATACTTGTTATAATAAGTTGCTGGCTGTCTGTCCGTATCCTCGCGTCGGCCGCGGGCGGCGGCGGCACGCGTCTACTCCACGTGCGGAGCGGCGCAGGACTGCCAGCCGCGCCGCAGCGCAGCGCCACACGAGCCCCGACCGGCGCTGACACGCGTCTTGGAAACGCCCACAGTTTGGCGCCGGCTGAGGGAAAAATGTGGATACATTGTATTACTTAAATTCTTTTTTATATAGTTTTCTATTTTAATTGATTACCTTGTAAAAATATCAAATGTTTCGTAAATAATTTTACAACCGCAGCTAGGAAAATGTATCAGTGTCTGAATGTAAATGCATTTGCTTGTGGATTCAACGTCCACGAATGTCGAGTGAATGATTATTATATTGAAGTACTTCTACCTACCTCTAGAGGTCGGTTTCCTAGCAACAATAGCGCTCATCTCCCCCTCCCCAGCGGTGGTGGCCGCCGTCACCCAGAAGTCGTAGAGTTGGTGTTCCTGAAGACCTCGCACTTCTAGCATTTGCTCTTCGTCAGTGTGTGGTACCATCACGTGAGAATGTTGACCTGTCCTGCAAAAATATATAGAATTTTCCAAATATCCTCAATTCAAATAGTTTTGCAGATAATACTTTATACTTTAACATAAAAATAAAGACCGAGAAAGAGTCTCAGTGATAATGACATTGTTTGGAAAAATATGAGCAAGAAATCTTTATAAAAAATTTACGGTTACATTTGGTAATACAGGTATATACCTATTTTGACATCATACCTACATACAATCTGCGAAACAATGTTATTAATTTCTATTTTAATTGCAGGAATGTATATTTTTCATAGAGCATTTATATATTTTCTAATTTATTACTAACCTCTGAGGCCTGTTATAGACTGTATAGTGTCTAATTTTGCCATTCTTATGTACAGGAGCGAGCCAGCTCACTATGATAGAATCTTCAGAATTTGGTATAGCTTTTATGTCCGCCGGAGGGCCTGGAACTGTGACCAAAATAAATATAAATTGTTGCTCCAAATGATTTAAAAAGACAAAAATGTCAGAAGTTGATATTTTTTTCATTTAAGACTTAAAAATTTTACCAGATAAATTACATTTTAGCAATTTTTCTTTACATTTTTATCTTTAGGATATAAAAAAGGAAATAACAGTCTAACAATTTGTAATTTAGTTATTAAGTAGAAAGTGAAAGGAAATTAAATAATTTAGGTAGAAAAGTAATCAATAGTACCGTCGTCAAGAGTAGCGCAGTATATACTGGCGGCGGGCCCGAGGCCGGCGGCGGTGCGCGCCGACACCGCTACCGAGTAGTTGCCGGCGCGCAGCGCGCTCAGCTGCAGCTCCGCGCCGGCCGCGCGCCGCCGCTCCCACGCGCCCGCCGGCTCGCCTGCCTCCTGCAGTATTCAATGACACTGTTACTGTACAATAAGGTCTGGCTAAAACGCAATGGTTACAGGATCCATTTTCCGGTCAGTTCCTTTACTCAACGTAATGTTTCAGAATAAGAGGTAAAGAAGTAAACTTAAAAAATATTTTGAAGTTTTTTTACCTAGTAGACTACTACTAGTTAATAAAACTAAAAATTTAATTTAATAAATTATTCCACTATCTATCAATCATGAGGAGATCGTACGTGTATATCTTTGTTCTGCGTTCTTCAATACATGTAAATGCTAAATACTAAGTACTGTATACCCAAATAAGAGAAAAGTAAATTATAAAAGCAATACAATGTCTCGAAATCATTCGGAAAGTGAGAACGTAGTGTCTTGTCACTAAGTTCTCTGACTACCCTGCAATGCGGGAAGCTGATGTGAAATGACCATTACCTGGTACATGACCTCGTAGCCGAGCAGCAGGCCGCCACGAGTGGCGGTGGGCGGCGGCTCCCACCAGACCCTTAGCGACTGTGCGGAAAGAGCCTCGCAACGAACATGCTGAGGCGGAGCTTCTGGAACTGAAAAACAAAACGAATATTTTGTTTTTCTGTGTTACTCTGTGTTTAAAATAAATGTAATATCTGATTGAGATTGCTATTCTAATTGATTTTATGATTTCACAACGGATTGTTTATTTGCGTTTTATTACGTTACTAAAATGCAGAAAACCACGAGTACTTGGAAATACCTACCATCAAGGAATGCCGAATACAAAGTAAGACTGTTTGTTAAAACAAACACCTTAAAAATTACATTGCAAGATCACTTATGAATACTAATTATAATAGGTCAGGTTTATTTAGAAGCTTGAATAATATATAATGAGATAATGCATCAGGGGATGGTTTTGTCTCCAAAATTACAATCAAATTCCTTTATAGCAGTATTAAATTAAATGAAAAATGGGATTGTTGATTATATAAAAGGGAGCAAAAGTTTCATATTTGAACAATTATCAAAGAGCCTAACTCAGTAAATCATAAGAAGCCAACATCTATAAAGTCATATATACATATATAAGCAAATTTACCATCTTCCAAAGTAGTGGCGGCGACGGGCGGTGAGGCGGGCCCCGCGCCGGCAGCGTTGTACGCGCGCAGACGCAGCTCGTAGCGCGCGCGGGGCCGCAGCGCCGGCAACCGCGCGCGCCCCGCGCCCCACCCACCCACCGTCAGCGCCAGCGACACGTTGTCACCGCGCCACCACAGTGCGTAGCCTAGCAGCTCGCCGTTCCACGACTCTTGCGAAGGTGCCTGAATTGAATGGTTTCGGAAGTGTAAAGTTGAAAATCCTGCCACCGAGTAGGAATTAAAGTCACAACTACTACTTATTTTTTTATGAAGCTGTTTTGAGTGACGTTTTATTCTATTAGACCAAGAATAGGAAACCTTTTTTTATATAATCATACACTGTCACACAAGGTTTGCCTGTGCATATTACATATAGGATAAGTATATAAATAAAACAAAAGTTGCATAAAATATTTTTGTTTCTGTTTTTATTACCTGCCACTTCACTAATAGTTCCCCCGGTACGTCTGCTTCTACTTCAACATTTAGAGGTGGCTCGGAGGGGGCTAAAATTTCAAAATATCTCTTAATTAAATAATCTAAGCCTAAGCTTTTATTAGATTATAAATATGTCTATTAAACACATATAACTAAAAACCGGAACCAGAACGACGAATGTTTTAAAATAAATCACTCTGGAATATACTACAGACGGACACACACACCCATATGTAATAATTAAAATAGCGTACGTTCTTCTAAGGTCTGCAGTATGACCGGGTCGGAGTAGTCGCTGTCCCCGATGTCGTTGACGGCGGCGAGGCGTAGCGCGTAGGCGGTGGCGGGCCGTAGCCCCTCTACGCGGTACTCCAGCACCGCGTCGCCCTCGCCGTCCCCTTCCTCTGCTGCTACTTCCGGTTTTACGTTTGGTGACTCTTGTCTTAAAGAAATTTATCTTATTGATATTATATTGATTGATGATTTCGATCTGAGTTACGATATAATATTGTACGAGTATATTGAAATGAAATACAGGTAGACTCCTGTGACCACGGACTCAACTAAACTGTAAAGAGATCAGATTTCAGAGATCAGATTGAATTAAATGCTGAAAGTAAACGATGAAAGAACTTAAGTTAGTAATGGTTAAGTAAAAATTTCCTAATAAAACCGATATATGTTTTTTCATGTCGGCAACCACATCGTATATCTATAAATATATTTTACCTCTGTATAAGCAAGTCCGGGGACAAGTCTCTGGTGGGCGCGTCGGTCCAGTCGGCGGGGCGGCGCGCGTCGCCCACCACGCGGTACTGCAGGCGGTAGGCGCGCAGACGCGCGTTGCCGTCGTAGCCGCGCCGCCACGCCACGCGCGCCGCCCGCCCCTCCGCGCGCACCACGCACAGCCCACGTGGCGCTTCTGGAAACTCTGGCAAGAGAGGAGTTGTATCAGAAACATTTTCCTTTAATACTTTACTAGTAAATTAATGTTTTAAGTAACATATGTAACTGTTATTCTATGTACTCGTATACGTATTAGGTATGCAGTATCTCATTCTATCATATCTAACATTAGAGAAGCAGTCTCTATAATATTAATTTTATAGAGACTGATACATCAATCTTAGCCATTTTTGCGACTAAGCTAAAACTAACGTCACTTGTAACCTAATCTTTTATCTTTTAATTTCTTCAAATGGGACTTGAATGTTGATTCAAGCGATGGATGATACAAAATAAAATATTAGGAACACAGTAATATAAGGAAAATGGAAAGTAAAAAATGGACTGAATGAACATAACATTTTCTCTGCCTTTTTGTATATTACCTTGTACAGCAAGATAAATGAGCAGCTCGTCCCGCCCATACGCGTTTTCCGCGCGACAGCGATACACGCCGGAGTCGCGCCGTTGCGCGTGCGCTATACTGAGGGTGGAGCTCGCGCCGCTCTCTGAACGCTTCTCAGATACTGATATCCTGTAATATTGATTTTAACATTTTAGATAAATTCCATTTAATAATGTTATATTTTTTAAGAACTATTCAGTCCGATATATCAAAATGATGATCAAGAAAATTTAGACCCACATTAGTAGATTCACCCTGTTATGTCACTATGTCATTATGTCAGAGAGTGTATAAAACCAAGGTAAAAGCTTATGCTTAAGCTTTAAGCTTAGCTTAATTGTGTAAAAAAAAATATTTTTTCAAATATTAAAAAAAAAGTAAGTTTCGCTTTAAAATATACACGTTAAATAATGTTAATTGGGAACATTTTTGTTAAGTAGCATTTCTTATCTCTTTCATTCAATACACTTTTGAATATATTTTCGATATATAGTTGGTTATAAACCAAAATGCGTACTTGTTTTGTAGAAAAATGTACACTACAAATAGCTGACTCACCTGTATGTAGATAGATCCAGCCTTTGTGTATTATGTGTCCAGTGCAGTTGTATGGGTGGGTCACCCCTCGCGGAGCACACTAGCGCCGCGCTCGAGGTGCGACGGACGGATGTGTTGCGGGATGAGAATTCGAAGTGGGCTGGTTCTATTCATATAGATTTAGTATTTATTTCCAAAATATATTTAAAATTACAGATAGTAAAACAATTATACACGTTAAGTTTAATAAATCCTATATTAATAGCTACAGTAATCAAATATATTTACAGAAAATCGTTTCGGATATAATACAATTTTAAAAGGAAGTCTACTTGAAAATATATATTTATAGGTAGGTACTAACCGTTTACAGAAACTGTTATAATTTTAGACAGTCCTCGTCCCACACCGTTGTCCGAGCGACACATGTACCGGCCCTCATGCGCCCGCGCCGCCGTCGTCGCCGACAGCGAGCCGTTACCAAGCACTGTCACCGGCACCTCCAAGCGGTTCAGTGGCCGAAAGTCCGTTGAAGTTGGTCCTTTGAAGTATTTAATTATAAATATTTATTAAAGTAATATATGAAATATAAGAGGCCATCGTGACGAAATGCGACAGCGTCTGACTGTAAACGCCATTGGCTGTGGGTTTGATTTCCACTCGGAGGAATGATTATATTAAGAATATTTTAATTTTTCCGCTTTAGTACTTAATCCAAAGGGCGGTGTTAAGACACAGACACACAACAAGCAATGCCTCGATGTCGAAAACGGAGTGGTTTTGTCTAACTACTTTGCTATGCGGAAAAAGTGTAAAATTTTTACAGTATTAATGTAAGTGCATTAAAAAAAACTTATTGATCAATTAAAACTGATTTCAGTTGTACTAAGTTCATAGGTAACTGCTAAATTATTTGAAGATGGTCCTGAATATTCCATTACATACAGGTACCTAAATATTAATTATCTTTTGGCTGGATATATGTATGTATGTATGTATGTGTTATTTATATTTATTATATACAAGCTTTTCCCTGATTTGGCTAAAAAAATGTGGCTCCAATTCATTCCTCTCTTACATTATACAGAATCTTTAGACTGATTAACTACATTGCCTTTAAAGATGTAAAATGGACGGCCTAAGCACTAGAAGAAACGAAACTAAATAAAATACTACCATTTATAAATATGTTAACTCTTCGTATAACATTTTATTTATAATATCTTACCACCGTGAGCCTTTAGCCACGATATTCTTGGTTCAGGATAACCTTTAGTAGCGCAATGAACGAGGATCTGAGTGCCGAGTAGAGTTGATACGTCCTGTGGTTCATACACCCATGAAGGCGCAACTGAAAGGAAATACAGATAATAATGGGTTCTTTTGTCGTATTATTAAAGGAATCTCTGGTATTTCAGGCTTACGCGGTATGAGATGACGGACCTCATGGTGTGAGATATTTTTAAATGCACATTGTTAGAATATTTTAATATACTATTATATTTATTTTGCTTAAATTATTTTTGCAAGTACTTTTGAATCGTCGAATGAACATAAAGCTACCTCCGGCTCAGAAAGCGAGGAAGACAGTTCTGTTGAGAAGAGCCGGCGAGAAACTCAATAGCTGCTCTTTCAAATATAAAAGATACAAATTGTAAATTTAGTATTTTTTCACATTAGTTTTCAATTCATTACCACGACCACTCCGACAGAAGTGTAAGACTTAGAAGAATAAAAAGAAGATTTCTATTTTCCAATAATACGCTCGACCACAGATTAAAGGTTATATGTAGTTTGTTTGATTCAATAAAGCATCGTTTTTGAATTCTGATCTCTCTCGCGCCTTTTCACAAACATCACACAATGAAAACAAGAATTTGTATTTTGCAAATATTAGCGAATTAAAAGAAATTAAAATTGTCTTAGAATTATAATTATATATTATTTTATTTATATAATAGTCATAATATACAATTATTTATCTTGATATAATTATTTTGATATTAAATAATATAACATAAACTAAATTAGCCTTTACTTAAAAATTACAAACAAAAACTCTAAACAGATGTAACATAATTATTCCTTTGATTTTCACGATTATTACACATTATGAAATGAAACTATTTTAACCGGATTAATCACGTCTAACTTTGGTATTAGAAAATATATTTTAGAACCCGACGTTTCGAACACTTTACAGTAGTCCGTGGTCACAGGCAGGCTGAGGTGGCATTTGTCTGTCATTCGATACAATGATTATATCAAACGACCGCCCATGATTTCTTATTTGCCTAGCGCACTGCCCTGGATTCTTGCAAAATGAGCTGACCGTATCTTGCTCTCTGGTATGATCGGATTGAGACTTCAAAGTTTTTAGTATTGGGTAAGTAAGTATTGGGAAAGTAAAAAATAAAGTAAAGATTTGACATATTTTTAAATTAATGATAAATATTGCCTTATTTCTGAAGTATTTGGTTATCGTGGCGCAATGGAACAACATCTGCCTACAAACGCGATTGAATTTACTTAGTAGAATGATTATATTTAAATCGCTTCCGTTTCCCCGCCCTGGTAACACTCAATGCCCTTTCAAAACTTATTTTAAATAGTATTATAACCCCATTGCTACCTTTCACAGCGAGTCGTGCTGTGTGGTTGACCTCAGCGGCACTGTTGCTGGCGACGCAAGTGTACTCGCCGCTATGCTTGGATGTAACGTGCGAGAATATTAGGAAGCTGAACTCGTCTAAGGACTTCTCTTGTACCTGTATTAGTTGAAAATATTGCGTGTACACTAGGTTTTATTTGCCGAGCACATACGGGTAATGTTTAAGCTAAGCTAAAAATAATATTGTTAAATGAATTTATATTATATATATAATAATATTGTTAAATTAATTTATATTATATATATAATAATATTGTTAATTTAATTAATTTAAATTAAAGGTAAAGAAAACAGTCATTAGTTTTTTTAATCATAGTTAGCGGAACCAAACGGCACCCATTATCTACTTTATAAACGAAAATATTTTTAGTACCCTTGAAAAGAAAAATATTTTAAATAAAAACATTATAGTCAGTAAGAACCAATCTCACGTTTTGTTTTTTTATTTATTTCTACCTATTTTTGTAATACTAGTATTAATTATCTATTTTTGTAATACTAGTATTTTTTACCTATTTTTCTAATACTAGTATTTTTTACCTGTAAAGTGGTAGGTATGTGCTGTCCATCTTTGAGCCAGGAAAAATACACTGGCTTATCTCCAGAGGTAATGCCGCAGAGCACTTGTATAGAACTGCCCTCTATCAAATCAGCCGGGAATGAAAATCCAGCTATTTTTGGTGGATCTGTAAGTATAAGGTTTCAGGATGTTATATTGTTAAAATGAATTAAGTAAAAGTGTTTTTTAAAAGGCACGTTTATATATTGCACTCAAAGAATTTTATTATTGTTGTTTGTCTGTCATCTAAACGGTACAGTTACGTATTATAATTGTATAGATTTAATATCAGTTCAAATGGTGTGTCTGTATATCGTTAAAGATTTATTTACAAAACAAGTTATTTAAGTTTAAAATCCTTTTAAATAAACTCAAAATTCGATTCAATAAAAAATATTGAGTTTTACCTCAGCTCTGCCACCATTAATAAATTACTATAACAAATTATTACTATGTAATACTTACTTCGAACAAATATCTGTACATCCTTCTGAGCATACTGTCCAGACGGTGCGGTAACTCTGCAGGAGTATACACCAGCATCAGCAGTTTCAGCAGGCCATAGAAGCAGTTCCCCTCCACCACCTGCCAGTGTTCTGCCTGTAGAACCAACATCTACGCCACCTCTTTGCCATCGGATGTCGCTGAAAGAAGAATATTATTGAAAAATACTTCTATATATTTTTTATTATTGGCATGTCATTTAAGTATATTTATGGTAGTCGTATATTTTTGTCTAAGAATATGCATATTTACAAAGTAACAAAAAAAAACAATGTATTAAACAAAACCTAAATAGGAATAATGTGTTGCTTATTATTTTATGCAATTGTCAATTAAATTAGAGTTTCGGGTAAAATAACCAATAATGAAATTATCCAAAAAGTCATTTAACACTCTCGAAAGTATCGAAATCGAGGTGGTAAGACAAACAATCTAGAACAAAATATGAATGAGATAATTATAAGAAAACAGAAACAAACGTAGACGAAACTTATAGTCTTACTAAACAAATGCACCTCCATCAACCTGATTGCAAATCCGGAGTAAGGGCAGAAGATGGTGGTGTTGACGCCGGCGACCACGCGGACTGGACCGATGTTGCGGATTGAAGGCGGACCTGGGGAACAAGGGATATAGCTGCTATTCTTGATATCCTTTTTCATTTTACTGTATTTTGTTATAATAATAAATATTTTTTTTAATAATGAGGCTATCAGCTCAGTTGACCGTGACAATGTGCCTTGTTATGAGTATTATTTAATTACTACAAACAAGTCTTTAGATTTATTTGAACTGTGTATAACAAATGTTATATTGGGTTCAAGATTTAATAGTCTCTTGACCAATGCTTTTCTAATCTTTTTAGAAAACCTATAAAAATGAAAACGTAGCTAGATGTAGAACACATAGTTTATTGGTCAGGGCGCTTGGACGGTTGCCAAGAGGCGCCGGTTCGTATGCCGCTGATTTTAAATATCAATACGTTTTCTCAAAATGTTTTTCGATTTCCTAAGTGTATAAATAACACTTTAAAAAATGTTAAAAATATTGTATTGTTACCGAATCTGGACCTGTGCAGTGAAGCTAATAATAATTAGCAATTTACGTAAAAAATAATTACCGTAAACATTAAGCCTTGTAGAGTGCTCGACAGCACCTCTAGTATTGTGTGCACGACAAGTGTAACGTCCACCATCCTCCGGCCGCACTGATGTTATATTCAGGTAACTGACCACATCGCCGTTAGGACTCATGAATTGTGATATACTTCTGAAAATTGTACATTTATTATAAATATACATTATTGTATCCCTCGAAATAATAAAGGGAGATCTTTTACGATTTTGACAAGGAAAACCTAACTTTAACCTAACATGTTTTATTTCCACTTTAAGTTCAATTTCAAGATATTATGGGTTGCGGAACCCGCATCCCACCGTGTCTTACCAGAGCGATGTTAAGTAATTGACATATAAACGTTTCCACACACAATATAGCCTTTTTACAAAACGTAACACATAATCACCGTTGTGCGGTATTATGTTCTTCCACTGGCTGCATATCCAGGAGCCAGGTGAACCTCGGCGGTGGTGACCCTGATGCGGAGCAGTGGAGAGCGAGCGCTGGTCCCGGATGCAAAGCCTGTTCGATAAACGTGTAGTGTAGCTCTGGAGCTGTATCTGAAATTTGGGGCAAATAGTTTTCAATGGAATAGAATGTATTTGAGTAATTTCCTTTTAAACTTTTGTGGAGTAGGTATAATGAATATTTATTTCTTCTAGAAGTCAATGTTGTAATTAGCTGGGCTCCGATGGGATTGCTACACCTTTATTATTTATGAGTCAACCAACTCAACCATGGAATTTGAACGTGCTACTAAATACACATAATATATAAAATATTTAGAACTTGTTAACGGGCGCTCTTGGCGGGGAGCGGATTAAGACTAAAATGATGAACTATATACTAACTTACATATGATGTACCATAATTACTGTGCCGCTGTAGGAGCTTTTTTAAACTGATATCTAGCAAAATGTGAGTAAAACAGCGACAAAATACGTAATTTTCAAGAGTAAAGAATTGCTTGAAGAAAAATATGAAATTAAAATATTTGTTGAATGTATATTTTCACACATAACTGATAACCGTTTTTTATTATTTTTTAGAAAGGTATCTATTTGCTCCAAAAAGATTTGAAAATATTTTATATTGATTATTTAATTTAACTTTATATTAATGTGGAACACGGAGTATCTAGTTACTAGGTTCTCTCTCTACCCTGCTATGCGGTAAAAAGCGGAAAGCTGGAAAAAAAATATACACATAATTACAAGTACATCAAAATATTAACAAAATGTAAAATAACACCAAAAAAAAACGGTCATCAATTTCCATGAAATTTCAATTTTTTCATACTTGGCCTCATCAATACGTGTAAAATGTGTTCGGACGTAAGCTATAAATCAGGGATGTCAAAATAGAAACCAATCAACGCTTCGAATGCTAAGTAAACAAAGATCAACGGAGCGTGGATGCGCAGCCCTCATCCATCATCCTTTCATAGACGATTAGCAGAGGAAAAGGAAATGTTGATACTAATACATATGAAGCTATTGAGGTGCAGTTATAGAGTACCACATCCGAAGTATTGGGTTCAATTCTAATTCGAGGTAGATTTTTACAAATTTCAAAAATCTCTCTACAGAGATGCTAACAACAAATATAAGTTGTAATAAGCGTAAAAGAATTTGAACGTAGCTGGATGTAGAACGCATGGCTTAGCGGTCAGAGCGCTTGAACGGTTTTCAAGAGGCACGGGTTCAAATCGTGCTGCGTTCAAATTTTTTATACATTTTCTAAATATGTCTTTTTCAAAATATAATGAGTTGAGCTTATCTGTTTGTGCGTTCGCTAGTCTCAGAAATGGCCACACCGATTTAAATGCAGTTTTGAATATAACAGTTTGATTAACTTCGGTTAACATTTAGCGTTTATTTTAATTCAATTGGTTCATAAATTAGAAAAAATACTACAGTTTAAGTTATTCTAAATTTAATTAAAGTTTGTGATTTAAGAAACAATGTGAGCGGGTGTCAAAACAGAAAAGCTAGTTGCAGTCGTGTAGTTTACGCAGGCGAACCCACGAGCGGTAGCTAGTATATAGTATAACATATCTAACGATAATTCTTTGTTGTTGGCATTGATTGTAGAACAAAAATCGTTAAATAGTAAATAAAAAGTTTTGTATTTTTTTATTCTATTTTTTTTTATTTTCAACATGTGATGATCTTTGATTCTACTCCCACTCGGGGGAGTATTTATACTTAGAAATATTTTCATTACTCTAAATAAACAAAGCGCTGCGTTAAGTGCCAGTTAAAACAGTTTGTCCTCGAAACAGGTCCAATAGTGGATTTACAACACTTGCTTAGTAACGTCAATGTCAATTGGCAAAGTGACATATTTCGATCTATTTCACAAAATAGAAATGGTTCGTTATATGAAATATATCAATATTTATTAAAGCCATCGTGGTGCCGGGTGCGCGTCGGAATGTAAAGGTACACTATGGTTGTGGGTTCGATTCCCAATGGGAGAATGATTATATCTGACAAATTGTTAGACAAAGTGCAACGTTGAGTTCCGCCACTCATCACGCAATATCTCGGATTCGGGCAGAAAGCGGAGAATGGAGTTTTTTGACACCAGGTACTCTCTGCCTTCCCTGCTGTGTGGGAAAAACACATATATCAATTTAAAAGTTAATTAGTTATTAGAAAAAAACAAACAGTTTAACAATCGGCCATATAACTCAAAGTAACAGTACAAAAGCAGTAGGCTCTAAATTACTTTGACAGAGGAATTATGAGGCAGTAAATAACGGGAACTGTCGTGAGCTCTATATTGCAGAACCAGATGTTGACACGCTATCTGTTTTTTGTTGAAACAAAATTATATAATTATTAAACGGTTAATGAACAGTGCTCATTGTTAATTATTTTAATTTCTCCGTCCCTTGAACAAGACAAAACAATGTCGCAAATTCGAGCGTAAAATGGAGAATGGAGACTAGGTTCACTCTGACCTTAAATTTTAGTTGTGTACTTGGTTAAATTATAACCTTCCTTGTAAATATATAGTCAGTTTCACACAACAGCCAAGATCTAGGGTAAGCTAGTGGTTCTTGGGAAAAGTTAGTGTAATGCCAATTTGTTTTTTTTTTTTTAATTTATTTGTCTTAACGTCGCTTCGCGTGGGAATGAAAGCCACGAAACTCGATTCACAGAAAAGCCATCTAACCTAATCTAACATTCAGACCACTGTAGTCAGACAATGTAGGTTATGTTTATAATTATAGAAATAATATTTCAAGCCAAATTCACGTCAGTTTCTTAAAATATTACACCTTTTTTCTTGATAGATAAACTTGAAGACTAAATAGAGTAACCATACCTAGGTTAAATGAATATAAAATTGCAATGTTC